>JAYMSM010000112.1:0-17188 GCA_036897885.1 Plantago crassifolia | reverse complement strand
AAATTCCATATAAAAAAAAAAAAAAAAAAAAAAAAAAAAAAAAAACAAAACCCCTTGTAAAAAAAACAAAAAAAAAAAAAAAAAAAAAACACGTTGATTATATACACAAAAGCACCCATTCGGATTGCCAACTAGAAATCTACACGCAAAATAGGATCCGAGCCTTTACTATATATGAAAAATGACCAATTCAGATTTACAAGTAGAAATCAACACTGAAAAAAAGAAAATGACGTTTTTCCTCTACCAAAAAGAACCAATTCGGATTGCCAACTAGAAATCAGAACCAAAAATAGGATCCGAGCGTTTACTATGGGGTCAAAAGAACCAATTCGGATTGCCAGAACGAAATCAACACAGAAAATCTCATCCGAGCCTTTACTATCTAATATACACAAAAGAACCCATTCGGATTTCCTAGTTGAAAGCAACACGGAAAATCTCATCCGAGCCTTTTCCCTCTACCAAAAAGAATCAATTCGGATTTCCTAGTTGAAATCATAACTGAAAATCAGAAAAACACGTAAACTATATACACAAAAGCACCCATTCCAATTGACACTTGGAAATCTACACGGAAAAAAAAGAAAACGATGTTTTCTATATACACAAAATCCACAATTCGGATTGCCAGAAAGAAAGCAAAACAGAAAATCGGAAAAACTCCTTGACTATATACTCCAAATTTCCAATTCACAGTGAAAAGGAGAAAGAAACACGGACAAAAAAGAAAAACACCTTGACTATACCAAAAAGAACAAAAAAACAGTGACACTTGCAAAGAAAAAACGAGAAGCACAAAAAAAGACAAACAGATAATACCAAAATAGACAAAAACAGGGGAAATCGCAGAAAAAGAACAGAGAGACAGAGAGAAGAAAGAGAGAGAGAAAGAGAGAGAGAAAGAGAAGGAACAGAAAGAGAAGAAGAGAGAGAAGAATCAGAAGAACAAAAAAGAGAGAGGAGAGAGAGAAGAACAAGAGACCAGAAAGAAAAACAAAAGAGAGAAGAGGAAGAACAAGAAAAGACAAAAAAGACAGAGAAGAACAAGAAAAGACAAAGAAGACAGAGAAGAAAGGAAGACAAAGAAGACAGATAAGACAAAGGGGAAAGGAAGACGAGGTCTTTTGTTGTCGTCCATTCTCGACCGAAAAGTCTCCCCAATCCTAAACTATTTTGTTGTCGTCCATTCTCTCTCAAAGCAAGAACAGAAAGAAAGACAGAAAAATGAGAAAAATTTGTTGTCGTTCATTTCCTAGAAACAAACATAAAATAGAGAAAACAAAAAATAGAGAGAAAAAAAAAATTTGTCGTCCATTTGAGCAAAGACAAAACAACAAGAGAAAAAAGGGGGGAAAAAGAGAGAGACAGAAAGAAAGAGACAGAAAGAGGAGAGAGAGACAGAAAGAAAGAGAGAAAAGACAAGAGAGAAGAGAATGGAAAAATGGAAAGAACAAGAGAGAATAATAATAGAAGAACAAGAAGAAAGAATCAGAAAAGAACAAGAAAATACAGAAAGAAGGGGTCCTCGTATATAAGACAAAACAAGTGCCACTTCTCCTAGCTATCATTCAATCTCAGCCAATCTCAGTCAACAGAATCAGAAGAAAAAGACAAGAGGGGTCCTCGTATATAAGACAAAACAAGTGCCACTTCTCGAAAAGAGAACAGAAAGACTCCTTCTCAGACAATCTCAGTCAACAGATTCTATTGACGGAAGAAGAAGAAAGAAGGCAGAAAAAGAAGACAGAAGTCAGAAAAAGAAGACAGAGAAGAAAGAAAGAGAAGAGGGGTCCGCGTATATAATAATAGAATAGAAAATAAAACAAGTGCCACTTCGTGAAAAAAGAACAGAAAACCTCCTTCTCAGACAATCTCAGGGAATCAGGAGACAGAAGAAGAAGAGCAGAAGAGAAGTCAGAAAGATAGAAAACAAAGAACCAGAACACAATCCAGGGTCATTGTATGTAAAGCAACCAGAAAAAACTAGCCAAGAAAAGAAGGCAGAAAAGAAAGAAAAAAGAGAAGTAGAGAAGTAGAAATGAAAAAAAGCAGAAGAAACAGAAGAAAAGACGAAGAATGAAAAAAAAAGAAAGAGAATGAAAAAAGAAAGAGAATGAAAAAAGAAAGAGAAAGAAGAAATCGACGGAGAATCGGCCCTCTCAGTCTACTAAGCTCAGAAAGAGAGAATGGCTTCCAAGAAAGACATTCGAAAAGAAAAGGGAACAAAAATGGCGTACACAAAGTCGAAGAAATCAACCACTTCGATACCACTTCCAAGTAGAAAGAGAGCTGCCTTCTCTCAGTCAGACTTCAAACATCTAGTAGGAAAAAAGACAGAGAAGAAAGAAGAGAGGAGGAGAGAGGAAAAAGAATCAGAGAAAGAGAACAAGACAGAGAGAAAGAAAGAAGGAAAGATACAGAAAAAGAGAAAAAGAAGCGAAAGAGAGAAAGAGCAGAAGAAGAAGAAGCAGAAAAAGAGAAAGAAGAAGAGAGGAAGAGACAGAGAAAGAATCAGAAAAAGAGAACAAGAGACAAGAATCAGAGAAAGAAGGAAAAAAGGGAAAAAGAGAGAAGAAGAAGAAAGGGAAAAAGAGAGGAAACAAAGTCAACTACGAAAAACCAAAGAAAAAGAGACACCGCTTGTGATTACACGTTGACAGGACTTTTCGGCGATTGAAAGCCTAGATTTGGAATTGGAACAAAAACAGACTTCAACTACGAAAAACAAAAGAAAAACATAACACCCTTCTGTACATACAAAGAGATTTTCGGAGGTTCAAAGACGATATTTCGAATTTCCATGGAAAGAGAGAGAAGAGAAAGAAGGAGAAGAGAGAGACAGAAGAAAAGAAAGGAAGAACTCCCGTCCTCCTAACAAATAAATACCAGTCCGAAAACAGAAGAAGAAGAAGAAGAGGCAGAGAAAGAACAAGAATCAAAGAAAAGAAGAAGAGAAAGAAAGCGAGAAGAGAGGGTCAGGCACAGAGAAAGAAGAATCAAAAAAAGAAGTCAAAAGGAAGAATGCAGAAATAACAAGAACAAGAAAGAAACAAGTACCAGTCCCCAAAAAAAAGACCAAGAGAAGAGAAAGAGAGAGTCAGAGAAAGAAAAAGAAAGAAAAGAGAACAGAGAGATAGGAGAAGAAAGAAAAAGAATCAAATAGAAAATAATAGAAAAAGCAGAGAGAAGACAGAAGAGAGAGAAAAAAGACAAGAGAGGAGAAAGTGAGAGAGAGAGAGAGGAAAAAGAGAAAGAAACAAGAAAAGAACAAGAGAAAAAAGAAGAAGAGAGAGAGTAGAGAGAGAGACAGAAAGAGTAGAGAGAAGAAAGAGAAAGAGAGAAGGAAAAGACAGAAAAAGAAGAGAACAAGAAAGAAAATGGAAAGAAAAGAGAAAAAGCAAAAGGAGAGAGAAAGAAAAGAAGAGAAAAGAAGAGAGAGCAGAGAGAGAAAAGAAGAGAAGAAAGAGAAAGAACAGAAAACAACAAGAAGAAAGAAAGAGAGAGAAGAGAGAAGCTTCCCTTGCCTATCCAACCAAACAAAAAAAGAAGGAAAGAGAAGAAAAAGAAAAGAAAGAATCGAAAGAAGAGAGAGAAAGAAAAGAGAGAGACAGAGAGAAGAAAGACAGGAAAGAGAGGAGAGAACAAGTGGCAGAGAGAAAAAAGAGACGAAAGGGAAAGAGAGAGAAGAAAAAGAGACAGAAAAGAGAGAAAAGAAAAAAAGGGTCAGACAAAAGAAGAGAAAGAGAGAGAGAAAAAAAAGACAGAGAAAAAAAGAGAAAAAAGAAGAGAATAGAAAGAAGAGAAAAGAGAAGAACAAGAATCAGAAAAGAAAGAAGAGACAGAGAGCTCAAAAGAGAGAAGAAGAAAGAGAAAAGAAAGAAAGAGAGAAGGGAAAAGAGAACAGGAAGAGGAGAAGGAGAAAAAAGAAAGAAATGCGAGAAAGAAGAAATCAGAAAGAACGAAAAAAGAAAGAAGACAAAGAAAAGAACAACAAAAACCAACCGAATCCTAGGGAAGAGGGAAAGATAATTTCCAGTACAAGAAGAGAGACTTCGTGCTTTTCACTTAGGGTTTCCATTCTAGGAAACCCTTTGGGTGTCTTTCCGAATCTACTCGAATCTATTTGGATCCATTGCGATCACAGTCATAGAAAAAGACCTGCGAACCTTACTCCCATACACTTCCTTCTCACTTCTAATTGAAAGAAGTTCCGTAGGAAAAGATGTAGGAAAAGAGAGAGATGAAAAGCAACAATTCCCTCCGCGAGCACTGCCTGGAAGAAGGGAAAACACACTACCAGAAAGAATAACGAGCAGAAAGAGAACAAGAAAGAAGAGAATAAAAGAAGAGAAAGGAAAGAGAGAAAAAAACGAGAACGAGAGGAAGAATGAGAGAGAAAAGAACAGAAAAAGAAAAGAAAGAGAAGAGAAAACAGATCAGAGAAAGAGAGAGAGACAGAAGAGAGAAGAACAAGAAAAGGAGAAAGAAGGCAGAAAGAAGAATCAGAGAAAAAAGAAAAGAAACAAGAGAAAAAAGAGTAAAGAGAGAGTGAGAAAAAGAACAAAACAGAAGAAAGAAAAGACCAGTCAAAAAAAGAAAACAGAAGGAAAACAAGAGAAATAGAAAAATAAGAGAAAGAACAAAGAAAAAAAAGAAACAAAGAGGAAAAAGAATCAGAGACAGAAAAGAACAAAAAAGAAGGCAGAAAGAAGAAAACAAGAGAGAGACAGAAAAGAAGAAAAATGCACATAGAACATAGAGAACATGGAAACCTTCAGTCCTACCCAGAAAAAGAAGAAACAAGAAAATCAAGAAGATCGAAAAGGAGAATCAGAAGTAGGAAACGAAAAATCAAAGAAGGAAAAAAAGAAAAGACAGAGGAAAGAGTAGACAGAAAAAGAAGAGAAAACAGGAGAGAGAGAGAAGAAAAAGAAACAAAAACAGTCAAAGAGAAAGAGAGGAAAAAAAGAAAAAGAGGAAAGAGAGGAAAAAAGAAAAGAGAGAGAAGAGAAAGAAGGAGAAGAGAGAGACAGAAGAAAAGAAAGGAAGAAAGAACAATATCCTCGAACAAATAAAAAAAACAGAACTCAGAGCAGCATAAGAGAGGAAGACAAAAAGCAATCAAAACAAACAAACAGAAGCACCACACTGCCCTCTCAGAAACCCGTGCTGCAGAACGGAAGCCTAAACAACAAACACAAAAATACAGGACTTGTCATAGGATCCGGGAATAAAGGGCATGATGGAAGACTTTCCTACAGAAGTAGAGGTAAGATGTAAAAAAACAACAAAAATAGGAAAGATGGCTTCCACCACTACAAAAAGTAATCCTGAAGAATTCAGAGAAGGAATAAACATGAAAATACCCATCCACGAGAAAGAATAGAAATAAGTTTTTGAATGAACTTCTCTCACAAGCAAGCAATGATTACCAACCAAAGATGGGACGAGAAGACAGAAAAGAAAGGAGCCGACCATACAATCACGAAAAGAAACTGACAGCTACTTTCAAACAAAACTCGCTAAAACAGTGCAGAACTAGGGAAGTAAAAAGAACAAAGAGAAACAACCCCTTTCCAATTAGAAACAAAAAAGAAGGGACAGAAAGAAAGAAAGGAAAAGAGACAGAAAAAGAACAAAAAGAAAGCAAAGGGAGAGACAGAGAAGAAGAAAGAGAGAAAGCAAAAAAACAAAACAAGCAAGAGACAGAGAGACAGTTGTCGTCCATTTACACTTTCACACAGAAAGAGAAAGAACAAGAGACAAAAAAAGAAAAGAGAGAAAAGAAATGAAAAGTCTTTTGGTGTCCACTAGAAAATAAAGAAAAAAAGTCGGGGAAAGAAAAAGAGAAAGCCAGAACAAGAAGAACATAATCAGAAAAACAAAGAAAACAAGAGAAGAAAAAGAAAGAGGAGAAAGAAGAAGAAGACAAGAGAATAAAAAGAAGGAAAGAACAAGAATCCGAAAAATAGAGAGGAAGAACAAAAGAGAGAAAACAGAGGAAAAAGAAGGAAAAGAGAAAAAAAATAAGAGAAAAGAACAGGAGAAAGAGAGAAAAGAAAGAAGAATAAGAGAAAAAAAGAAAGAGAGGAGAGAACAAGAAGAAAAAAGAGAGAGAAGAAAAAGAACAACAAGAAGAACAAGAAAGAAAAAAACAAGAGAAGAAAGATCGAAAAAAAAAGAAGAGAAAGAGAGAAGAAGAAAGGAGGAAGAGAGAGAGAGGAGAAGAAGAATCAGAGAAAGAGAAAAGAGAAGGAGTCAGAAAGAAAAAAAAGAAGAATCAGAAAGGAGGAAGAGAGAGAAGAAGGAAAGAGAACAAGGAGGAAAGAAAGGGAATCATAGAGAAAAGAAAAGCAAGAATAAAAAAAAGAAGAAGAAGAAGGAAGAAGAGGAGAGAAAGAAAGAAAGAAAGTGAAAGAAAGAAAAAGAACAAGAAGAGAAGAAGAAGAAGACAGAAAAGAGAAGAAAAAAAAACAAAAAAACAATTACGAGAGTTGCCAAACAAAAGAAAAAGAAAGAATCCAAAAGGAAAGAACAAAAAGAAAACAAAAAGAAAGAGAGTAGAAAAAAAGAAAAAAGACAGAAGAGAGAGAAGAGAGAGAGAAAAGACAAGACACGGGGAAGAGAAAAAGAACAAGAAAGAAAAGAGAAGAGAATCAAGAATCAGAGACAGAGAGAAGATAGAATCAGAACAGAACAAGTGTCAGAAATCAGAACAAGAATAAGACAGAGTAAGGGAAAAGAAGAGAAAGAGAGAGAAAGGAAAGAGAAGAGAGGAGAAGAAAAAAGAGGAGAAAGAAGAGAAAAGACCAGAAGAAAGAGAGAAAAGAGAAGAAGACAGAAAAAAAAAAGAAAAGACAGAGGAAAGAACAAGACAGAAAAAGAAAAGACAGAGGAAAGAACAAGACAGAAAACAGAACAAGAAAGAAAACAGAAAAAGGTTCGGAAAGAACGAGAACCTGAGAAACAAGGAGGAAAGAGAGAGAAAAAAAAAGAGAGGAGAGAGAGAAAATCAGAGAAAAAGTAGAAAAAGTGTCAGAGGATAGACAAGAGAAAAGAGAAGAAAGAGGAGAGGATAGAAGAGGATAGAAATAGAAGTAAAAACAAGAAGAAGAAGAGACAGAGGAAAGAAAGAGAAAGAAATCAGAAAAGGAAAAGAGAAGAAGGAGAGGAAAAAAGAAGAAAGAGAAAAGAACAAGAAAAGAATCAGAGAAAGAAGGTTCTGAACGAGACCGAAAGAAAGAAAGAAAAGAGAGAAGAATGGAAAGAAGAAGAGTCGAAAGAGGAAGAGTCGAAAGAGGAAGAGAGACCAGAGGAAGAGAGAGAAGAAAGAAGAAGAAAAGGAAAGAGAAAGAAGACAAAAGAGAGAGAAAAAAAAGAAGAAAGAAGACAAAAGAGAGAGAATAAGAGTCAGAGAAAGAAGAGAAAAGAAGAGCAGAAAGAGAAAAGAAAACAAAAGAAAGAGACAGAAGAAAAAAGAAAGAAGAAAGACAAAGAAGAGTTCGAAAGAGAAAAGACAGAGAAAGACAAGAGAAAAGAGAGAGAAGAAGAAAGAAGAAAAGAGAGAGAAAGAAGACAAGAAAGAAGAAGAAGAACAAGAAGAGAGGAGAGAAAGAAAAAGAATCAGAGAAAAGAATACAAGTATCAGAAAGAGAAAAGAGGAGAAAGAGAGAGAGAGAAAGAAGTCCTCCTAACAAATACCAGTCCGAAAACCAAAGAAGGGAAAAAGAAAAAGCAGAAAAGAAAGAAAGAGGAGAGAAGAAAAGACAGAAAAAGAAAGAAGGGAAAAGGAGAAAACAAGAGAACAAGAAAGAAAATCAAAGAACCAGAAAAAGAAAGAAAGAAAGAGGAGAAAACAGAAAAAGAAAGAAAAGAAGAAGAATAGAAAAAAAGAGAAAAAAACAGAATAGAGAAAGGAAAGCAAAAGCAGAGAGAGAAGAAAAAATAGAGACAAAAGAGAGGAAGACAAAGAAGAGACAAAGAAAAGAGACAGAGAAAGAAGAGACAAAAAGAAGAAAACACAAAAAAAGAGAAAGAGAGAGAAAAGAAAAAGAAGAACAAGAAGAAGAAGAGAAGAAAGAGAACAAGACAAAAGAGAATAAAATAAAAGAAAGAAGAGAAAGAGAGAAAAGAACAAGAGCAGAAAGAGAAGAACAAGAAGAGGAAAAAGAGAAAGACAAGAGAGAAGAAGAGAAAGAGAGAGAAGAAAACAAGTAGCAGAATCAGAATAAGAGAGAAAAGAGAAGAGAGAGAGAAGAAACAAGAATCAGGTCTCAGAAATCAAAAAAAAGAGAGAGACAGAGGAAAGAAAGAACAAGATAACAAAGAAGAAAAAAGGTTCCAAAAGTCAAAAAACGAGAGAGAAAGACAGAAGAGAGAGAAAGAGAAAAGAGAAGGGAAAAGAGAAGAGAGAAAAGACGATCAGACAGAGAAGGAGAGAGAAGAAAGAGAGAAAAGAAAGAGAAGAGAGAACAATTTTTTACCTTCGGACTCAACCACACAAACAAGCGCTCTGCAACACCGATCACATATCATACTTCATATAACAAAAAACCATTTGAAGACCCTGAAGACCTTTTTTGAAAAGATGGAAAACTACAAAAAGCTGGACTAGACAGAACAAAAAGAAAAAGAAGATCGAAAAAAATAAGAATAAAAAAAGAAAAAGAACAAGAAAAAAGAGAGGAAGGTAAGAAAAGACAAAGAAGCAGCACAGAAGAAAAATGGAGAACAACATTACTACACGCCGAAATGAAAAACTCCGAAGGGCTGCCTTAGAGAATTATAAAAGACATCGAAGAAAGAACAAAAAACTTCATGTGTAAAAGAAAAAACATATGATCCCACGCCAAGTTCTAGCTTACTCAAAAACCAGAAATAGAAATACTTGCTCTCGAAAGAAATAGAATGACTCATTGTAGTTTAAATTTAAAGAAAAAGCTAAGATTCATCAGAACTCCAAGAACAGTCTTTGTCTTGTCAATTTTTGACCAAAAAACAATCCATTCCATAATACAAAAATACAAAATAAGAGTCGTGATGTTTTTGTTACAACAAAAAAGGAAAGAGATTAATAGAAGAAAGAGAGAAGAGATCAAATAAGAACAAGAAAAAGAATAAGAGATAGAGGAAAAAAAGAAGAGAAAGTAACGAACGATAAAAAAAAAGATAAGGAGGAGAAAGAAGAATTAGAAAGAAGCAATAAAACAAAAAGACAAGAATAGAAAGAGAGAAAAAAGAAACAAAAAGAATGGAATAAAAAGAAAAATAAGCATGACCAAGAAATTATATAAAGAAAGAAGAGAAAGATGCATGCGGTTGACATTAAAATGTGAAAATAACAAACAGGAATTGCTTAAAGAAAGAAAGAAAGAAAGGACTTCCAGCCTACTCCAAGACTACACCTATTACAAGGACAAGAGAGTCAAGCCTATCGAAAAACTGTTTCAAAAAGAAAAATATTATATATGGAAGAATTACTTCAAAACTTTCAAACATACTTTCGTTATGAAAGATATAAAAGAGGAAAAAAAACAACAAAATAAAGAAAGAAGAAACATGCTTGCAGGAAGGCGTTCGCTCCGAGCTTGCCCTTACCAGGTAGAGACCTTTTGACCTGAATTTCTGCCCGAAAGCTCTCGTCCAAGAAACTCCACTGAAGTCTTCCTGGAGCTCAGGAGAATCTATGGTAACCAGAACGATCGGTACACTTTTTTTCCTCCCCCCCTTACTTACACTACCTACACTAAGAGCTCGCTTTTCCGAGACGGTACACCTTCTTCTATGTAACTATGAAGTACCCCCAATACCCCCGAAGTCTACGAAGAGGCCCATTACACAAGGACTTAAGGCACCTTCAGACAGCGTTCCATTTCCTGCGCGAGGTCTTCCGCAAACTAGCACATCTTCGGATCTATGATATGATGCTTACAGCCACGCCTGCTTTCCGATACTATAGATCGATACTATAGATAAGATAGGAACACTACCTTCTTTGTGATCCCCATCCTTCTCTTCCAACTCTGAAATACCAGCCTAGATATCCTTACCTGCCGCCTGACGTAAATCCAAAGGAAATAAGCTAGTACACTCCACGGTAGTTCCCATCTATCTCATCGCACCGAAAAAAGAGGATCATCGACCAAGCTTCCCATACCGATGTGCCCCTAATGGGCCCCCACTCTATAGAATAATTTAGAGGAATTTAGACAAATAAAATAGAAAAACTTAGAAAAAGAAAAGAGAGATGCCAGAGGCACTTGTAGAAAGAGATGAAAAAAAAGACTTGCCGTAACTCCGACTAGAATAGAATAACCCGGAATATCCATTCCGATTCCTCGAAATCGAAGTTCTTCATGCAAATACTTCATTTGGGGCCTTCACGATAAGAGGAGAATGCACGCCACCAAAAGAAAGAGAAAAAAGTCGAGAAAGAAAGGATACGGGAATAGAATAGAGAGAATAGGAGAGCAATAACAGACAGACAAGAAGATAAAAAGAAGAAAGAGAGAAGTCCAGAGAGGAGAGAAAGAGAGAAGAGAAAGACAGAAGAAAGAAAGGAAAGAGAAGAGAGAGAATAAGAGAAGAGAGAAAGAAAGAGGAGAGAGAAAGAAAAAAGAGAGAACAGAAGAGAAGAGAGTACAAAGAAGAAAGAAAACAAAAAGAATGAAAACAATCAGAAAAGAGGAAAAAAGAAAAAGGATGCACAGAACGAAGAAAGACCCCCCTCAAAGCTTCCACTAACACAAATAGTTCACACCAAATCTTGCAAACACAAAAATATGCTACACATATCTTTCTAACCTAGACTAGCATTTCTTTTTCATTCTAATCTAGACTAGCACTAGAAAGACTTCCGCGAATTACATTTTTGAATGGAATCGAATAACCGAAAGATCTAATCCTAATTCTCATTATTATATGAAATATTTTATATGAACATTTTATATGAAATATTTTATATGAACATTTTATATGAAATATTTTATATGAACATTTTATATGAAATATTTTATATGAAATAGTATTCGAAAGTACATTATAGAATCAGGATGGGATAGAACGGATCACCCCGAATAATATAATCATAATAAGTAGAATAAAATCATATATTTCTTTTGGGGATAGATCATTTTTGATATAGAATTTATAGATATAAAATTTGTAGATGGAATTTGTAGAAATAATAGAAAGAAGTAATGGCATATATATAAATAGAAAAATAAGAATTGGAAGATGGATGCACACGATTATATCAATTATATAATATACCAACAATACCAACAAGCAACTTTCTTTTTCCCTTGTGGTAAGTCAAAAATTTCACTACTATCACTAGAAAAGCACGAGCTAGAAGAAAGGAACTTAAAAATCCAAAAGTTGATGACAATAGAAAAAAGAAGAAATCAGAAAACGAAAGAAAGAAAAAGATCAGAAAAGAAGAGGAAAACAGAGACTCCAACATGAAAAAGAAAGGGAATGACGTTTTCAAAACAGAGACTCCAGCATGGGGAAAAACATACTCCAACAATTTCCAAAGAGAAGACCCAGAACAAAAAAAGAATGAAAACGAGGACGAAAAGGGACTACCCACCTTTGCAAAGAGAAAGCAGATTTCCAAAACGAAAAAGGGACGCCAGCATGGACTAAAAGTACCAAAAAAGAAAGAAAAAAGAAAAGAAGAGACAGAAGAAGAAAAGAGACAAGAAAAAAGAAAAGAAGAAGACAGAAAGAAAAAAGAGTTCATTTGTCATGAAACGAATACTCTAAACAAACCCAGAAACCACAGGAAAATCAAAAGATGTGAATACCCTCATCGAAAATCTAAGCCAAAAATAAAGAAAATAAAATAGACAAGAAAAAAGTAGAAAGAAGAATCAAAAGAGAAAGAAAGGAGGAGAAGATAGAAAAAGATAGTCAAATAAATAAAATAAGTAAATAAGTAAATAAGAATAAATAGAAATTATTTTTAACTAATATTATACTAATTTAATTAACAAAAAAAATATAAATAAAATACAAATTAATAAAAAATAAAAATACTAGTTATCAGAATAGTTATTAGGATTTCTAAGAGTAGATTATTATAAATAATAGATAATAATATCTATACTATATATACTAGAGTAAAAATCTATACTATACTATAGAAAAAGTAAAGTAAATATGAAAAAACTATGTAAAATTACTAGAAATCAAAATAAATAGTGCCTTAGATATAAATTTCCATAAAAGATCTAGAAAAGATAGGAGCAAGCTTTGGAATCATTGGAAGTGTGGTCCCTTCGCGAAGGTTTTTTCTAAAGCTACCCAAATAAACTAAGGGAACTTCTACACCGAAGAATGCTGGAACATTGACCAATTCATATTTGGGAGGTTGTTTTTAGTTCCAAGAAGACTTTTCTAGCCAATCCAGTAGAACGATCTTAAGCCAATAATGAACCGACAGAATAATAAGTCACAAACAATCCCCTGGAAGAAGAGAAAGAGCTATAAGACATAAAGCCCGAGCTAGATACGAATTTCAAAACCAAAGAAAAGTGGAAAGTGAGTGTCTATTCCACAAATCCGACAAACAAATAGAAAAGGCTAGAGAGCTAGAAACAGAAAAAAAATAGAGAAAGAGGAGAAGAAAGAGGAAAGAGAGGAAAACAGAGAAGAGAAAAGACAGAAAAACAAAAAAAAGAACAAAAAGTAGAAAAACCAGAAAAAAAAAGAGAACAAGACAAGAAAGCAGGAGGAAAGACAAAGAAGAAAGAAAAATAGAAAAAACCAGTAAAAAAACCAGAGAAAGACAGAAAAAAAAGAAAAGAGAGAAGAAAACAAAGAAGAACAAGTGTCAGAAATAGAGAGGAGAGTACAGAGAGGACAAGAGAAAAAGGAGAAGAAAGAAAAGAGAAAAACCGGAAAGAAGAGACAGAGAAAAAAGAACAAAGAAAAGACAGAAAGAAAACAAGAGAAGAAGAAGAAAAAAGAAGACAAGAGAAAACAAGACAAAGAGACAGACACCCAAAATACCAGTCCACAAACATAGAGAAGGAAATAAAACAAGAAACAAAAAGAAAGAGAATAGGAGACTCCAGACTAAAAAAGAGAATAGACGAGAAGAGTAACGGAATCTAAAAAGACCCACGGACAAGCAAGTCCTCCAAAGGGAATGAGAGGAAATGACAGAGAGAAAGAAAACACCGAATCCCGAACAAAAGGATGACACTGACTCAAGGACTGTCGACTCACTGTCGTCGCAATGTATGACTGTCTAAGGGAATGCAGTTACCAAAGAATTCCATCTCAATCAGAACCGAATTGGAATTACCTATAGAAAGAGCAGGCACTCAGTGAATGCAGTATAAATGCAGTATAATAGTATACTCATAGAGTATAGAAAGAATACCATAGTATCTCAATCGGAACCGAAATGGGAATCGAGGAAAGATGCAAATAGAATGCATCAATGACGGAATCAATCAATGACTCAGGGAATAGCGTACACAAAGAATGGCAGGAGGGGAAAAGGAAAAAGGGCAGAAGGAGTGTAAAAAAAGAGAAAGACCGAACTATACCATGAAAGACCCAAGTCTCAACACCTATTTAAGTAGACAAAGATCAGTCACAGAAGAGAGCAGAGCAAGAGAGCCACTTCAATCAGGGAGAAGAGAAAGAAAAGAACGAAAAGAAGAGAGGAAAAAGAGAAAGACAAGAGAGAAAAGACAAGAGAGAACAAAGGAGAGAAAGAGCGAAGAGAGAGAAGAAGGAGAAAAAAAGAAAAGAGAGAACAATAGAAAAGGAAAGAGGAGAAGATAGACAGAAGGAGTAGACAGAACAAGAGACAGAGACAAACAGAGAGAGAGAAGGAGAAAGAAGAGACAGAGAGGGAAAGAGAAAAGACAAAGAAGAGACAGAGAAGCAGAGAAGAGAGGATAGGAGAAAGAGAAAAGGAGAGAGAACAAGAAAAAAAAAGCAGAGAAGAGAGGACGAGAAGATAGAAAGAAAAGAAGAAAGAGAGAGGAAAAAGAGATTAAAAAAAGAAGAGAGAGAAGAAGGAAAGAAAGTCAGAGAAGAAAAAAAGAAAGAACTTCTAGAACTCACAAAGAAGAGGAGAAAAAAGAAGGGAAAGAAGAATAAGAGAGAAAAGAGATGAGAGAAGAAGAAAGACAAAAAAAGAAAGAAAAGAAAGAGAGAGAAGAAAACAAGTATCAGAAAAGAAAGAAGAAAAAAAAGAAAAGATGAATCAATATCACTCACTATTCACTATTTTCGTATATAAGATTCGAAATTGAGTAGAACAGGGATCCTCCAAAGAATGCTCTAGAAAGAGAGAGAGTAGAAAGAAAGAAAAACAATTTAAAGAAAAAAACAAAGAAAGAAAAAAAGAAAATGGAGAACAGTCAGAAGAAAAAAACAAAAAAGAAAATAAACAATAAAAGAGAAATCAAAAAGCGAAAGAGAGGGAAAGAAGAATACTATATCGAAGCCAAGGCCAACCTACCATTTCCTAACAAAAGGATTTCCATGAGTCTTTGAACTAAGGGAAGTAATCAAATTAATTGTATGAAAAAAGAACTACTGTTGGATGAATAAGTCAACAAGAACAGCGAAAAACCTGTGTTGACGACAAAAGTAAAAAAATTTCTGCTAACAAAAAGAACGACAGAAGTAGAAAAAGAAAAAAAGAACGTGAAGAGAGGTGATTTCGATCCAAAAAAAATAAAGAACAAGTTTTCAAAAGATCCAGAATAGAATGAAAGAAGCGATCTAGACAAAAGAGGACAAAGCTAGAAATCCTTTCTATTTTTATTGACAGAAAATAAATGAAAAAAGAATGTTTTAGGGAGGAATGTGAGCAAAAAACTCCATTCCGAACATATAAAATGTCAAAATTTTTGATACAGCGAAAAAGGGAAAAAGAAAATTTACAAGCAACACGGTTTTCACCAGAACTTTGCTAGTAAGTAAACTAGAATAATTTAAATCCAAATACAAGAAAAAAGGAAGCAAAAAATGAGAAGAATGGAATGTAAAAAGTCTAAGAAAAAAAAACAGCATTGAAAAAGATGGAAAAAGGAAATATAGAAAGTAAAAAAACATAGAAAGAAGAATCAGAAAAAAATAAGAAAACATAGGTCAGAAAAAATGTAGAACACCCATCGTTACGTGAATACCCAAATAAAGCAAGCAGAAAGAATTCCGAAATTAGAAGAAAAAGATAGATAAAGAGGGCAAGGAATAGAAAAAAATCAAAAAAAAGCATTCGAAAGTTTTTTTGTTGTACATTTATTTTAAGAAAAAAGTAAATATTTTGTTGTTGTCGAAAAGGCTTCGCAGAAAATGGTGTGGAGAAATAAAGAAATTATGTTATGTCAATTTATGTCAATGAAAAATTTGTATAGAAAGTTGAAGTATAGAGTACTTAGTAATTGTGTATTAAAAATTAGTTTCTGAAAAAAATAGAAAAAAACGGAAATCGGAAAACGAATGGCGAGGTAAAAAATAAAAGGAAAGCCAAGTATTCCAAAAGGAATTATGCAGAAATGTCGTGTAGAAAACTATTTATAAAAAATAATTAAAAAATTTGTTCAGTGAAAAGAAAAGAGGAAAAATACTTCCTTTTGTCGAAAATCTTAATGAAAAGAAGGACCCTATTATATATACACTTTTGAAAATCGAAAATTTGGGAATTTCATAAAGATGCTTCGTACATGCTAAGTATCCACGCACACACTTTTTTCTATTTTAGATTATGATAAAATACAAAAAATAATAGATTGAAGATCGAGAGCATCCTTTCCAGAGAGTGGAGAGTGAATTCCCAGCACCAACAAAAAGAAGGAAAAAATTCAAGTACCAACCAATGTAATCAACAGAATCAGAAAAAAAAAGAACAAGAAAAACAAGAGATAGAAGAACAACAAAACAAATAAGAAAATGGAGAGATTCAAAGCCAACGCGAATGCCATTAAACGACGGATGTTATTGATCTAGAAAGAAATAATCTTTGTTCAACCATCTGGCCCGAAAAAATAGAGATTTCTTGATTCTATGATGTTCTGAGACTGAAAAAGGAGAACAAATGATTACATGCCAGCCTATCTATTTGAGACTATTCTATATTCTATTTAATCTATTTAATTGGATCCTAGTTAAGTGAAGTATTAGACTCAGAACAGCCTTCCTACCTACGTCTTCTCAGGGACCCGCCTAACGCCGGATCCTCACAGAAAACAAAAAGCAAACATGGAACTTCCTTCACGGAAAACAAAAAGGAAAGAAACAAAGAAAGCAAAAAGAAGGAAAAAAGAAAGCATTCTAATTCTAGCACAGAACTGAAAACAAAAAGAAAGCATCCGATTTCCGGCATAAAAAAAAAAGACAACAAAAGAATCCCTGAAAAGAAAAAAAAAGGAATGCCAGCAATGAAAAAAAAGAAATAAAAAAGACATTGAAATCCCAGCACGAGACAAGTCAGAGACAAAGCAGAAAAGAGAGAAACAAAAAAGAAAGAAGAAGAGACCGTAAGGGAGAGAATCAGAGAAGAACAAGAAAGAGAGGAAGGGAACAGAGGAGAGAAAAAGGAGAAAGAGAAAGGAAAACAGAAGCTTGCGAACAACCAGTTATACCTATAGAACTTCCACCAGAGTTTTCCGTCAATAACTGGAGCGATGCAACCTAAATCTTAGCTTCCCAAAACAAATGAGAGCCTTCAAGAAAGAAGAGAGAGAACGAAAAAAAAACGGAGAGATCCGTAATGAAGAAGCTAACGCGGAGACAAAACAAGAAAATGCTCTATAGAGAACAACATAAAGGACCTCTCTGCGAATCTACCTCAAAGACCTCGAATCCTTTCATTTTCACTAATCTTTTACTAAAAACGAAGACCTTTTGACTCATTTTTTAATTTTTTTCTAAATTTTAACTAATTTAAATGAAATAATAACTAAAAAAAGTCCGGTAAGGGGGTGTTTTGAGATTAGAGACAGCAGAAAGAGATGAAAGAAAAGAATCAGAAAGTAGGAAGAAGAGAGCCATAAAGAAAGAGAAAAGAAGAAAAGGACAGAGAGCAAGAGAGAAAGAAAACAAGACAAAAGAGAAAAAACAAGACACAAAAAGAGAGGATAAGAATAAAGAGAAAAGAGAAGGAACAGAGAGAGAAAAAAGAAGAGAGCAAGAAGAGACAAAAAAGAAAAAA
>JAYMSM010000111.1:0-17263 GCA_036897885.1 Plantago crassifolia | reverse complement strand
GACTATTATTTTATTAATTTGATTAATCTAAGACAAAATAAGCCAAGAAAATATCCCACTACATTAACTTAATATCCACCCCCGACATGACACGTCATCGTTCCTTCCTGGCACTAGCATTACTACTAGCCAAAAAAAATCCACTATATTAACTCTAGTCAATAGTCAATACCCACCCGACTAATATTTTATTACTTTTAAAAAAAATTAGAAAGAATATTTTATTAATTTGTTTAATCTAAGACTAAGTATGCATTTAAGAAAGATTGTAAAACAACTGAGGGAGTATTTACTCCTAGGTTTCTACAAGAAACTGGGGTAGAATGCGCAATTAACCTATCCTTTCTTTTCCAGATTATGAATCCTTTGATTCAGGAAAGAACTTTGCACTACTCGAAGCATGACATTGTAAGGACAGAATTCGTGAAATACGTTGAACAACACGGGAAACTCTTGAATGAAAATGGGGAAGTTGACGCAGAATATATTAAGAAGTAAGAGCAACAAATTAATAGTGGATGTTGTTTATGGCCTGCATGTAAGCCTGCGATCAGCAGGGCTTCAAATATTAATCATAATGTTTGATCTTGCAGATTGTTTGCTGGCGTAGACAAAGATGGCAATGATTCTGTTTCAAATGCAGAAATGGAAGACATGATGTCTAAGATCTTTGGCGATCCGAAGATGAAGATTGATCACAAATTTGCTGTTTCAGAAATAATGAAAACATTGGATGGTGATCGTAACGGTCGTATTAATGTGGATGAATTCATTGACGGATGCAAAAGATTGATGGAACAAACACCCAAGCCATCTCAAAAAAGTGAATCTTCAAAACACATTTTTCATGAGGCAAGCTAGCTACCTAGCTACTTATTCTACTCCCACCGTCCCAATCTGATTTTCTTACATTCTATCTATGATCGATTAATGGAGAGTTGTTTCTACAATATGCTACAGATTTTTAATCTCTTCAAGGACAGCAAAGGACATAATCCCCAAAAGAAGGAACTTGTAGTGTCGAAGATGTTGAAACATGCTCAAACCAAACTTCTCAGAGAAAAATCACTAGTCACTGATGACGGAAAGCCGAATGAGGAGCAGATTAAGGCGTAAGCATTTCACTCTTATTGCTCAGCAACCTCTAATAATTTTCTTAATTAATTTTCCATTACTTAATTGATGCTAGTTTCATTAATTAACATGTTTTTGTTCTCGCAGTCTGTTTAGGAAATTTGATTCAGATCAAGATGAAGGAATTTCAAGATCTGAACTAGAGAACCAACTAAAGACACTAAATTTTGGAGAAAGTCAACTGAAATCTGAAGACATACTACATGATTTGTTTAAAGATTTCGATACAAACAACGATGATGTCATTAACGAACCTGAGTTCATTGAGGGTCTGAAAAAATATGTCAATAAGGCCATTAAAGTTGCAAAGGGAGAGGACCAAAGAAAAGCTATCGACGAGTACCATGAGGTAAGATAGATCTGCATCAATGATTTGTCGATCTAATTAGTTGATATATTTGGGACCTGAATCAATATGTTTCATGTCCTGTGTGTTACAGATACTATGGAAACCACGGAAATATACAGGATACGACTTTTTCAGATGTGTTGTTGATATATTATTTGGCATCGGCGTATTGACATTCCTTGGAGGACCGTTGATGACTAACATTCTACAGTTATCATATGCCATGAAGTTATCATCGTTCAACATTTCATTTGTGATAGTCCCATTGGCCACGAATGCACCAATAGCATTTGAAGCAATCTTTCCCTCCAGAGAGAAGACTGAGTTTATGGCCTCTTTGACATTTTCCGAGGTACGTATACGAATACGATAGCTAGCTAGTCACCTAATAATCTCGTTTTTTGTAATCCAAGTATGTAAAATCAATGCTGAGCTGAACTTGCGGGTTTTAATTTGCAGATATACGGGGGAGTGATCATGAACAATTTGTCAGGAATGACAGCACTATTGGCAATTGTACTAGCTAAGGATTTGACATTTGATTTCTCGGCAGAAGTGCTCACGGTTCTGGTGGTATGTGCGATTATTGGCGCTCTTGCATACTCCAGAAGAAGCTATCCAATGTGGGCTTGTGCATTGGCGCTCTTCCTCTATCCTTTCTCCTTGGCCTTGTTCTATTTTGTTCAGTTTTTCTTGAACTGGAACTGAACTGATTCAGTACTTGTTTATCCTGCTATGTAAAATTTCATTATTATTTAACCCAAATGTTCTACTTCGGTACCTATCATTGTATCCGCTGAACCTAATTAATATGATAGCATCATCTATCTACAGTCTAAACCATAGGACGACAATGCTTAAAACTCTTTAATGAAGCATTAAAAGCTACAAAGAACCTCTTGAACTTGGCTGTGTCAGGACAGGACTGTAAATCTACAACTAATTCCGGGTTCGTTCTCTTCACAGCTTCACCATACCAACGAAGTTGATCAAACGAAACAACAAACGAACCATACATTGTATCTTTAGCAGGTTGTAAAGTTCGCCAAGCTTTCATGTAACCTACTGTGAGTCCGAATATACTTGACAAATCTTCCTTCACTTGAATGTCAGAGTACTCTGAGTCCTTATGAACATTCTGTACAAATAACGATGCCACATAGTCCGAGGAAAAAGGCATAAACCATCAGCTTTGATCAAGTGATCATTACAGTTATGAACCAAGTTTGCCCTGTTGTTGTATAAACAGGATAATGCTTCTTAGACGTACCAGAAATCCTCCACATACAACCAGACTTTGCCCTCATGTGACATACAACTGTGATATCTGTCTTGTTGTTCCTCAGAAACTCGCATTTAAAACCTCGAATAAGTGCATATTTGCTTAGTTCTTGCCTGAACTCAACATTTCCACCAATAAATTTCTGCCCGGCATGTCCAATATTACTACACCAAGCCTCAGAAATCTTATCTAACTCTTTTATAGGGGGGCAGATATCATAATTCGGAAACTCTTCAGCCTGTGGATCAACTTGTTCATTAAGAGTAGGAGGTGTTACAGATTCTTGTGAACTATATTGTGTGATCGAGGGGAAGGACGAAGGGTATCCATCTCAGGCTGAAGATATATAACTTGGACATCAATTCTAGGGGCTCACCAATCTTGTATCGAAAAGACAAACCTGCTGAATGAACCGAAGGCCATTAATCTTGAACAACCCGATAGAAACATGAGAAAGAAAGGTAGAGAGAGAGAGAGGTTAGTGTTTGGAAAAACCCTTTCAGCTTCCGGTGGCCGGAAACACAGCAGAAGGGTTGTAATCCAACAACGGGGAAAGGAAATGATGATGAGCAATGGGTGTTGGTACAAAATCCTTGACGGCGTCTGAAGATGGAAGAAAACCAGATATGGAACAAAGTAATGAACGACAAATTTCTGAATATATATATATTTCGAATTTTCTGGATACCTGGTCATGTGAGGATCTAAAGACGATGCTAAATCAATTCGGGAAAGTCCTTGAGGTCACGATTCCATTGAAAAGGAACATGTGGGGAAAGCGTTTCGCTTTTGCTAGATTTGATAGATGCATGAATGAGGAAGAGATTTTCCAACGGATTAAGGGGATATGGATCGGTGACTACAAATTGCTAGCCAACAGAGCAAGATTCACATCCACGGCGGCGACAAAGGCAGTAGGGGGACAGAAACAACAAAGGATCGACAATGATGGGAGAAGATCTCATGGGTACCAACAGAGTGGGAGTAAAAAGGGAGAGAATGAGGAAGCAGGACTGAAGAGACCAGGAGAAGGACAAAGGGAAATCAGTGATCAAAGAGAGAAAAATGTGGCGAAAGGTAGACACAGTGTGGAGAAAGAATGTAGTACCGAAGCAGACAAACAGAGAGCAGAAGGCAGATGCAGGGGCAACAGGGACGACTTCAGGAAATTTGGATACAGCGAAGAATGAGCAAAAGGCTAAAACTAAGGATCAAGCGATTAAGCTCACAGAGGAGTTACAGTGGGCTCAAAACTGCCTAATCGGAAAAAAAGAACCAAGAGAATAAGCCAAACAACGTTGCAGGGAGTAATGCGAGCTAACGGGCACAAGAATATAAAGGTACTGAAAATGGCGGATGACACCTGGGTACTTCATGGCAGCAAGGAGGATAGAAGAAGACTATTGGAAGAGGATGAAGAATGGTTGAAACATTGGTTCAATTCTGTCAAAAATTGGGAGAACATTAATAGACTAATCTGGATTAAAGTGTACGGTATGTCACTACATGGGTGGTGTACAGAGAACTTCGTTACGGTGGCAGGGAAATTAGGACGGGTGATACGGGTTCACAAGGATACGAGCGAGAAGTTGGATTTCCAGTTTGGAAAGAATCTGATAGAAACACAGTGGCCTTCCATTATGCAAGTTAGAGCTGCGGTAAACATTCCGGGGGATCCTTTTGAGTTAATTATATTGGAGGGACAAGAGATTTATAAAGTTACAGACAAAAATAAGAGTTCGGAACAATGGAGGACACAACAATTCTCAGATTCAGAAAAAGAGAGGTCGGATTATCATTCAGGGAGATCATCTGACGATTGTAGAGAAGATGAAGATAGAAATAACGAGGAAATTTGGACAGATATGGAGGAACTTGAACAAGAGGCAAAGGAAATTGATGATCAATATGTGGAAGATCCAAACAGATTTTATGAAATACCACAGAAAATTGGAAAAGCTAAGCAGGATAAAAAGCAAGTGGAGGGGAAAAAGTCAAGTTTTTTCGAAAACGGGGAATCCAGCAAAAGCGTGAAAAGGAAAGAAAGCAATGGTGTTGCAGGTCAAATGGAAGAAGAGAGACTGATACATAAAGTTGGGCAAAATAGACAAATGAATACAAGCAGGATGAGGAAAATCAAGGAAATGGTTGACATATGTGATAAAGCCAAAATATGCACTGTGTCAAAAGATACTACTATGGAAACAAAAAACAAGGAGAAGGGAGTTGCAGCAGTGAAATGGGGGCAGCCAATGAAAAAGAGAGGAAGGAAGCCAAAGTATGTGCAAGAAATTTCGATACATGATTATGAGGTTTCGAACAGTGAAATGGAGAAATGGAATAAGAAAATGTATAGGAGATGCTATCGGGAGGAAGCAAAAAAAGCGGTGTCTTGGGGGATGGAATTGGGTTTAATTGGCAAGGAGGATGAAGAGAAGGCAGCACAGCGATTCGAGGAATGGGAGAAAAGAGATGTAGTTAAACACGAATTACCGACGAAGGATGGAGCTCGTAGTTGTGGCCAATGAAAATGGTATCTTACAACATAAGGGGGCTGGGGGGAGTAATCAAAAAACGAGAAGTAATGGAGTTGGTTAAAAAAGAAAAAGTTGATTTCGTGTGTTTACAAGAAACTAAATTGGATAGGGTAGATCGGAAGTTGGCTGAAATGTTATGGGGAGGGGTGGACGTGGGTTGGGCGTATTCGGGTTCAAATGGGGCATCGGGGAGGCTGTTGAGTTTCTGGGATAATAAAGTATTTAAAATATCAATCATATGGGGAGGAGACGGTGTTTTAGGGGTTAAGGGGAGTTGGAAGGGGGTTGAGGTGGGTATAATCAATGTTTACGCACCTTGTAATAACGAGAACAAGAGGAATTATGGGAACGGATTAAGAAACATGTTAGTGAGAATGATATCGAATCTTGGTGTATATGCGGGGATTTTAATGCTATAAGATATGAAGAGGAAAGAAGAGGTACTAGAGAAGTAGGGGATAGGAGGAGCATGAGGGCGTTTAATAATTTCATTGATAATTTGAACCTTATAGATTTACCTTTACAAAGACGTAAGTTCACATGGTATAGGGATAATGGGAAGCATTGTAATAGATTAGATAGATTCTTGCTATCGGAGGCATGGTTAGCTACGTAGCCATTGTTAGCTCCAATTGGAGTGAAAAGATGTCTTTCCGATCATGTGGCATTGATAATGAGAGATGAAGGGTTGGATTGGGGTCCTAGACCATTTAGATTTATTAATAATTGGCTTAAGGATGAGGAGTGTCTAAATATAATAAAAGAGGTATGGAATGGTGAACATATTAGGGGGTGGGGCTGTTATGTAATGTAGCAGAAGCTTAAGAAAATTAAAGAGTTGTTAAAAACCTGGAATAAAGGTAAGAATGGGAACTTAGATAATAAGATAGAGGAATTAAAAAATAAATTAGAGGGTCTAGATAAATCGATGGAGGCATAATAAAATGGCATAGGGGTCGGTAGTGGGGCCCAGTGGTCCGGTCTGGGGGAGACAGCAGGGATAGACACTGAGAGTATTGGGGACGTGGTCCAGGAAAGCAGGGGAGGGGGTCACAATTCTGGTAACAATATCAGTGGGCTTTCAGTGGGTCAGGAGTATAGAATAATAAGAACAGAACCGGAGAGAATAATGAAATTAAAGGAAGGATTAAGGTTTCAACAGGCTAAAACGAAATGGTTAAAAGAAGGGGATGCGAATACAAAAATATTCACGGGGCGGTTCAAAGGAGAGGTAGGGTAAATAATATATCAGGAATAAGGATTAATGGGACGTGGATTGAGGGTGTAGAGGAGGTTAAAAATGGAATAAAACAATATTTTGAGAGCTTGTATAATGTGAATAATGAGGCAAAAATCAAAGTGCAGGGGCTGGAAGAAGTGAAAATAGGAAGGGAGCAGGTGGCATTTTTAGAGAACAAGTTTTCGGAGGAGGAAATTAAACAAGCAATTTGAAATTGTGGTGGTGAAAAAAGTCCAGGCCCTGATGGTTTTAGTGGTTTGTTTTTCAGGGATTGTTGGGAGACGATCAAAGCGGATGTGATAAGACTTTTCGACGAATTCCACACGAACGGGCGACTAAGCAAATGTATGAATAGCACTTTCATTGCTCTAATTCCAAAAGTTCATAAGCCTGTGCATGTTAGTGATTTTAGACCGATCTCATTAATTGGGGGTGTATATAAAATAGTGTCAAAAGTATTGGCAAATAGATTGGGGAAGGTCTTAGATGGGGTTATTGCAAGTAGTCAGTCGGCTTTTGTAGGTAGTAGGAATATTCTTGATGGAGCACTTGTTGCAAATGAGGTGATATATGAAGCCCGGAAAAAAAAAAGAAGAAAATGTTTATGCTTAAAATCGATTTTGAAAAGGCTTACGATTCAGTTAATTGGGAATTTTTATTGCAAATGTTAAAGGTGTTGGGTTTTGGTATGAAATGGATTAAGTGGATAAATGAATGCATAACAAATGTTAAGATGTCGGTTTTAGTAAATGGAAGTCCTACGAGTGAATTTCAAACTAAGAGAGGTCTAACGCAAGGTGATCCGCTATCACCATTTTTATATTTAGTTGTAGCATAGGATTAAGTAGAATGATGTCAAAAACTTGTAGGGTGAGTGGGTGGGTTTGTCCCTATTCGGGTAGGGGAGGAAGGGATAGAGGTTTCTCTTTTACAATTAATTTGTGGATGATTCCTTACTCATGGGTGAATGGAGTGAGACTAATCTTGAAAAAACCAAACAAGTGTTGCGGTGTTTTGAATTTTTATCGGGTCTCAAAATTAATTTTAAGAAAAGCAATCTTTTTGGTTTTGGCGTTAATAACACATTAATAAGAAAGTGGGCCGATTTTTTCAATTGTGGTGTGGGAACATGTCCTTTTTCTTATCTAGGATTGTCAATTGGGGGTAGAGCAAGTGAAAAACAAAATTGGAAAAAAAATGGTCGAAAATTTTGAGAAAATATTAGGGGTATGGAAAAATAAATATCTAACACTTGGTGGAAGGATTGTGTTGACTAATGCGGTTTTAACCGCGTTACCGACCTATTACTTCTCTTTTTTCAAATGTCCACAAAGTATTATCAAGAAGCTATCATCGTTACAAAGGAACTTTATATGGGGAGGGGAATTGGAGGGAGGAAAAAAGAAAATTGCATGGGTTAAGTGGGAGAAAGTGTGTGATTCTAAAGAAGAAGGTGGGTTGCGGGTTAAGAATTTAAAGAATTTTAATGTGGCGCTATTAGGAAAATGGGTTTGGAAATTATTAAAGGGAGAAGATGACTTGTGGTTAAAAACAATGAAATCAAAATATGGGGACGTAAGACAAAATCTGGAGTACTTTCGAAGTAGAGAAACGGGTAGGAAAGGATGGTCGGGTTGGTGGAGGGACATTCTCAAAATAATTGATAGCCAAGATTGGTTTTTCGAAAAATGTAAACGAAAGATTGGAAATGGGAATGATACAAAGTTTGGGAAAGATAAATGGGTAGGAGGAGATGCTACTTTAAGGGAGATGTTCCCACGTTTGTATAGACTTGAACATAATCAGGACTGCACCGTAGCAAGTAGAATAAGGTATACGGATCAGGGCGTCTTGAAGCCATCATGGTCCTGGCGTAGAAGACCACTGGAACGGGAAAATGAATCTATCGCAGCAATGGAGGCAATAATGCATCAGGTTAGTCCATTAAATTCTGAATTAGATACTTGGGAATGGGGAAACAAAAGTGGGGAATACAAGGTTAATGAAGGCTAGCTACTGTATCATGAACAAAAAGGATGATGTTGGAATAAAGTTGTTCCATCGAAAAATTAATGCTTTTGTGTGGAAGTTATTGCAAAATAGGGTGGCTACTAATGAAAACTTAGAGATAAGGGGAATTTTCTTTACTCCGGGGAGCGTATGCTGTAAGAGATGCGAAGGTGTAGTTGAGAGTTCGTGTCATATTTTTGTTGAATGCCCCATGCGCGGAAAGTGTGGGCCCTTGTGTACAATTGGTTGAGGATAAATGTGAATATTGTTAATGATGTGAAAGAATTTTTTACAAATCATGGGAACAGTTTCACAAGATGTGCATCATCCATTAGTTATGTGTTTTGGCATGGAGTTGTGTGGTTTCTTTGGCTCTCTAGGAACGAGTTAATTTATAACAATATAGCATGGACACCGTGGGAAATATTGAGGAAAATTCAATACGCAAGTTGCTTTTGGCTAAAAAACAATGGACATCTCAAAAACTATAATAATTTTGTTGATTGGGAGATGGAGCCTAGGCTCTGTCTCCTTGGCTACTAATCATTGGTTTAAGGTTGTGGTGTGATCAGGTAGTCATAGTCGATTAATAAAGGAGCAGGTGGGTGAGCTGGATTGGACCATGAGGCTACTTCAAACATGTTGGACGGACACATCAGGTTGGAGAAATCAATGTAGCTTGCTGCGAGCTTGCTGGATGAATGGAAAATTGAGGCGTATTGTATATACTGGATTGCCAATTTACGGCTATGGAAGAGAAGGATGCTGGCAGCTTGTTGGTGGGTTGAGGAGTGAGAGGGGCTTTATATTAATGTAGATTGTGTTAGTATGGTCGCATATGTATTTAGCCCAAGTGTGGGAGGGTAATGGGTAGATTGTATTAGGTTGATTTATGTATTGGAGTGGGTGTTGGTTGGCTTTGGATATCCGGTGCTCCGTTGCACTCTTTTTCTTTCGAGGGGTTTTGTCCCAATTGGGTTTTCCTCTCGAAGGTTTTTAAGGAGGCAAGGTCCATCAGGGCTATCGTGTCCAAAGTCAAGATGAGGGAGCAGGGGTCGTAAGTTTCTGGTGATTACGGGTGTGCAAGGCAGTTAATGCTTAGCACACATTTGTACATATTATACGCTATAAATATAGAGTTTTTTGCCGTTTCAAAAAAAAATCTTGAACAACCCTTGGACTACATCAACGAACAAAGATGTCGATGAGACTGGATGATGGAGCAATTCGCCATTGAAGCTGATCATGAAAACACAAATGTTTCTCCTCTGTTGTTGGGAATAAGACATAGCTATTAGGCCAGAAACAGCTTTGGAACAAGAATACATTTTAGAGCTGGAGAGTTACACACACAACAATTTTTTCTTACAATAACAAACAAATTTGAAATTCGAATTTGAAGAAAGAGCTGTGTTAAATGTTTGTTAAATGTTTGAATACTACTCCATGTCAAATCAGCAGAACACAAAAGAGTTTGCCCGTGTACATCAGCCGGAAGTACAACAATTTGAAAGCAAAAAAATAAGAAAAAGAAAAGGCGAAGGGGTATTTTAGACATTTCAGGTGGCAAAATGTGTTCCTAAATATTGATAAATGCTCTTTTGCCGTTTTCTCTTTCAATTGTAAAGAAGGGTGCCTTTTTTTTTTTTGTAAAAACGTGTGTTGACCTACCTTTAGTTGTAATTTTTCCTATAATTCTTTTTTTCTGCAGGTCACCTTCTCAGTCTTTTCTGATTAGGTGCGAATAATTTTTTATGATACTTTACCTACACAGATTTATTTGGTGTTAATATAAATTTTTCCGTTTATAAACAAATAATTTATCCAAGCAAGATGGTAAAAAGGATTAACCATTTTTTTCAGTTTCCAAAAAAATAATTTATCCAAGCAAGATGGCAAAAAGGATTAACCATGCATTCTCCCTCATTACATGTACAGATGCACTCAAAGACTGAAACACAGATGTATTAATATCATCCGCCCCCACCACTAGTTACTGGGCGGGCTCCCACTCTCTTGCCCTCTGATAACCATTTTCTTTAACAAAATCTCCATGACTCTTTGCGTACAATCTTAACTCTTCATCGGGGTTTCAGTTCCCATGTAACCATCCAGGCAGAAAAGGGATGGGGCAAAAGATAATGTCTTAGCCAGTCTAACATAGTAACATGCATCACGTAATTGCACTATTCAAAAGAGATATGTAATTTAAAATCCCTTCACTACAAATATAAAGAAACGTAAAGTTTCCTGATGAACTGATCTATCAGAAAAATCCGAGACATTTACGAGAATTTTCAAGTGACAAATGATGATAATTATATCTAACATTATCATAGTGAGATCCAATGTTTTCTAAATGAAGTATTCAGGTTCTTTATACAGAAAAAACAAAGAACTCTTGTGTCCACGATATCATAGAATAAGAGTTTACCAAGATCCCATCTGCTATATAATAGTCAAACACAAGAGTGAAGTTCATCAAATCAGAATTACAATCACATAACGGCATTATCTTATGCAGTACAGACTTCCATTGGTGCTAGGAGGTTTACATTGAAAAATAACTACTCCCTCAATCCCACCAAATTTTTACATCATCCAAGTCTTCATCATCCCAATTACTCTTAAGTTGGTCCTTCTTTAGAAGATCTGGAATAGGTTCATCCTCTGAAAGCACCAGAAATGGATAAAATCAACAAGATATTTACACAAACTCTCAGCGAAAACAATTGAACTTAATGTTTTCAGCCATGAATTGGACTGCAGTTTGAGATGAGTGGTAGGATTCTAACCAGCTAGTATTAAAGCTTAAACATACAACTACACGGATGAGAATCAACTTATTCAGATATGTACGTAGAATACACATACCTCAAACATGATAACATCAGCAACCAATTGTTCATCTCACTCATCAACAATCGATAAACTGATCACAAGTGTGCGACATTCTTTAAATTAAACTCCAGGCCCTCCTTAATAACCTGTAAATTAATCTCATGTAGTGGAAATTCAACCTGTCAGGTCCAACTATATAGTACAATATTAGGTATTATTGTATAAGAAATATATGAACCATCAAAAGCATTATGATTAGATCCAAACCATTTGATAATTTGAAAATATATACAATCTTAGAACTAGCAGAAAAAACTCACTAAATTCATCGACAGGAACAACGAATAAATCAACAACTTAGCCAGCATTGATTATGTTGATTTGTTGATTTTTGATGGTAAGATTTCATATACAATGGTATCTAATGTCAGATTAGTTACACCGAACTCTGATTTTAGAATTTCCACGTTTAGGGTATGAATACAAGAATGAACAGTCAAATGAAAGAACAAGAAAAATACTATACCGATTCATGTTTTTCTTCATTGTGTGGACCATCTTCAATACCTTGCTCTACGATCAGAATACAGAGAGGAAGTGAATTGAACTGCGATAAGAATACAAAGAGGGCTCTCGACACCTAATCCACATCGGTATAGATACTGATCTGTGATCTTTTTTCAAGTAAAAAGAAGGAGGAGCTGATAAAACTACTGTGACAGAGATTTGGATTTGAGAGTGGTGGTGTTGTGGCGGGATATGCCGCGAAAATAGAGTGTCTGAGCGCTAAAATTATGAAATCAGATCTTCCCTACTCCATATAACATGTATGATCAACTACTAATCAAATCCATCCAGTTAGCAGAAGTTCATTGCATTTTGAATCTGAAACAGTTGTCAGATCATAACAAACATCACCACAACCAAAATTCACCAGTGAGCAATACAATTTAATAAAATAAGAGAGAGTATCATACTATATCGATGATCTAAAATCAATGTTTTATTCCAGCTAGGTGAATGCTTAAGAAAATAGCATATAACAGAACTTACACTAGTCCTTTTGCAGTCAAGTGTCAAAATACACATCCAAGTGCATTAGATGGCTATGATATATTATATATATATTTCGAATTGTAATTGTCAACTACAAGGCCACATCCAAATCCCATCACTTAATTTGTAAACATAAATATTAGCTTTAGAATTACAGTGAAAACAACTATCTAAACTAATCTGAACGAGTGAACACATGCATTAGCTAACAGGGGAGGGGAAAGGATGATGGAGTATCATGTTTAAGGCTAAATTATGGGAGAATTAACCTTGGAAGTCCTCTTTCAATCATCACGATTCACGCCCTCTTTCATCTCGGCACTACATTCTACACTACTAATGTCCTTCCTCCTTCTATGGACCTTCTCATCGGCAATAACAATATAGAATCATAATAAAATACAACTTCATGCTCTATCTCTGGGACTGGGGCATAAAATTCTCACCTTTGAAGTCTAGAGGAAGAACGGCAGCATGATTGGGGATTTAGGGTAAAGCCGTGTTGGTCGAGATTTGTGAATTTGACCAGATTCTGAAATTTGAGAGTCACGGAGAATATGGATGATAAATCTGATGGCTTCTGTGGCGGGATATAGCGGGAAACGAAATTAGATTGGCGCTGAATTCTTATCTTTGGCTGTCAATTGTCAAAGTTAGTAGGTTTTCGTTGCTGTGTAAATTTAGGCCTTGGGATTTAATCTGCTCAATTCTAACTTCAATTCAACTTTTTGTAAGTTGTGTATGAAATAAAATATAATGAAAATCCTTTTACTTACAAACATAAAAAAAGAGACACGAGTTACGAATTTTAATTGTTGGGTTAGCCCCTGATTGTGTGCAGATAATGTATAAGTTCAATAAGTTTATTTGTGACTAAGTACATCCATGTTCAATACAACTTAATTTTATATGTTTTCAGTTCAGTTCAGGTCCATTCAGTTCAGTTCAGTTCAGGTTAGCATAGTATAAATTTATATCTGAATTCGATTCAGTTCATAGAATTTCAGGTGAACTGAATAAAGCATAAGTTTTCCGTGAACGCCTAATTAGTAGCTTCTCACTTAGTTGATTTGCTAGATATAGAATTTAAGAAACAAATTTCCTTGCGATTATTATCACAAGTTACTTGAGTTGTCAAATCTGCTACCGTAAGTTAGCAGCTAAACATTCACATTACAAATTTACTTCGAAAATAAGTTTAGCAAGCTACGTGATGAGCTTGTACTTTAAAAAAAGTATACATTTTCGTAAAAATCGTGTAATTTATATGTACTTCACATCGATTAAAAGTAAGTTGGGTAATTGTACGTATTTGGTAGACAGTAGACACATATACTTTCGTGAGTTTAAGATTTCTTCGACGATGTAAAAAGTGAATTTGTGCAAACTTCGATTTAAAGCGAACATTATCATCTGGACGACCCTAAATTTAAAGCATAGGCTCAAATGAATGTGTATTGATCGACTAGTGATCTTTACATTAGTAGTTCACTTGTCCATAAGTTTCAATAAACAAGACTACACTCATGCTTCTATCATAAAGCACTGTGTAAGTATTGTATTAAAACAACCACTATGTATTACAGGGGCAATGATACACTAATATACATTACATGAACAATGATATATACTACAAGGGGCACTGATACATTAAAACAAACACATATATACTATCTTTAGACATTAATGTACCCCTTTTCTACTAATGTGTATAACACAAGACTTTTTTTATTAATAAAATCTAATTGATCTAATTAAATTCGACGGGTCAGTTTAAAGCTAAATAGTTTTGGCGGAATTATTCCCGCTTCTTTTTTGTTTTCACTTGGTGCAATAGAAACCCTTTCTTCCCCAATTCCACAATATTACCAATTTCTCAGGCGCCTCCTCCCCATCTTTCTGGCTGCTGGCGCTTCCTAAATCCGATTGACCTACTCCTCATCACCGATTTCTGTTAGCCTCTCAATTTTGGTCGTAATTTGATAGCCTCCTCTGTTTGGTTCGGTCTCGTGAAATGTTGTGGAATCCGGCAGCCTCTGGTCCTTCACCTCCTCGTCTCCGTCACTCGTCAGCCTTTGGTCGGTCATCTCCTCAATTTTGGTTACTCCATTTCAATCGACTTCAGTTGTACTCTCCAGTCTTTAAAATCCCTAATCTGTTTTACCTCTTCTGTTTTTCTGTTCATTCCAAATCTGCAGGCTTTTGCCTATTGGTTGTGTCAGCAAGGAAGTGACAATATATGTAAGCATTGGCATTTTCCTTGTATTCTTAATTCTTGTATTCAATATGGTTGATTGTGAATTCTTATGTTCTCGGTAAGCCCCATTGGTTTTGTTGCCTATGTTGATCTTTGCTTGAACTAGACACACTCACATATTTGTCCTTTTTCCTGAATTTTTTTTCTCTTGATTTGTCCTTTGTCGTGTATTTTGTTGTTTCATTTTAAATTGACCCATGTGGATCCAAGCATCAAGATTTTCTGTTTCTGTCACTAGATCACTACCATAGCTTCTATTTTATTTTCCAAAGTGAATGGTCGGGTTCTATTCATTTATCCTATTTTCAATCTCATTACATTATTCATTACTGAAAAGGTGAAGGCATGTGCAGATTATGACCTGTTTGTGGTATGTTGTTTAGATATTTACTTTTTTCATTGTAGGCTTGTGTGATAATTTAGTTTTCCAATTTGACTGATTTGAGTTCCATATTCTAGGCCTATTTAGGGAACTGAAGGTTGTTTCTTCTTGCTTATTGTATGCATGCCATGAGGAGAAGTGGAGTGTTTGTCTTTTGTGTAGATTTTTGATCTGGTAAGACTTACCTAGAGTACATGAATTTTTGTAATGAACCTTACTCATTATTTTGCTCATTATCTCTGTTATAGCTTCACATGGGAATCCAGTTTTCTCTTACTACTAATACTGGGATGTGTATGAATGATTTTAGCATGTGTATTCTAATTAGTGAGCAGCATTTGGGCGAATTAATGTCCTACATGCCTCTCAGGTATAAGTGAAAAGTACTATTATTCTTCGTGGTCAGTCTTGATTCTTTATATTATTCTGCTTGTTTCTCTTTGAAATATTTATGGTACTTGTTCAGACCTTCGGGGGACTTGGTTTGTGGCGTGTAATTGTCATGAGGTCGACTCTTTTGGCTCATATCTATCAAGAGGATCCTACTATCAACCAACTAACTGGTAAGTGTTTTTATGTATATCCTGTGAGTTTGTATTTGCAGGACGATTATAGATCTTATCCCGGAATGATGGTCTGCAACAAATTTTCATTTACATCCAGGACGATTCAGTGAATCCTGAAATCCTTGCTTTTAGCTAAAAAAATATATTGTGAGCTATTGCAAGCACCCTCTTAGAACCCCTTTTAAATGTATATATGATTCATTGATTCTTGTCATTATCTTACAAGAGACTGAGTGAGTGTATGATTCATTCATTCTTGTCATTATCTTACAAGGGACTGAGTGAGTGTATCATTCATTGATTCTTTTTGTAATGTTAATCATTCTTCGTTTCTGTTTGTGCATCTCACTGTTTATTAGACTGTTCATAATGTTTGGTTTTACAATCTTTGTGTTTGTGTGGAGATGGTTAATGAAGCTTCTGTTCCTTTTTTAGTTCCTGATTAGCAAGACTTGATTTTATTTTATTTTTGTCTCAGAATACTTCATTTCTAAGTTGAAAGTTTGTATTGTTGTCTTGTGTAGATGGTGTTTTGCATCAGGCAGGAGAAACTTAGAGACATGAAGCATCTCATTCGGTGGAATGGCATATATAATGGAGACACGACATCTATTTCCTTGTTTATAATTAATTCTATGAGAAACTGTATTTGATAACTTAATATTGACTTGTTAAGAGTATTGGGATGTCATATATTCATTAAACTCGATTGACAATTATTATCATTATCAATAAAATGCATCATTTTATTATTTTAGCTTATTTAGACTTTCGTAGAATTGGATTCCAATTACACAAACTATAATAGATAATCTATCGTCATATGTTAAATGTGATGATCTTTTATTATGGCTCTTGTAAGAAAAATGCGACAAGTGTGATGAATTCCATTTGGCATAAAATCGCTTTTATGATAAAAGAATATTACTTTGTTGACAAAAACATTGTCATGGTCAATACATTTTGTGATGACATTTTGTCACACTATCAATAGACTTTGTGAGGAAAATTTAACAGTTGTGACAAGATTTAATACACCTGAAATTGGTTTTTGTGACGAGGATTAACTTACTTATGACAAATTGATTTGTCAATGTACATACCTTTTTGTGAGGATAATTTGTCACAAAAGTTTGAGTTTTTTGTGAGACCATAGAGGAATTGTGATGAAATGTTGGGAGTCCGAAAACTACTTTTGTGATAAAAAAATTGGTTTTGAGACAATGATAATTAGTCACTATAGGTGATATTTTTGTGATGAGCATCTATTATCTCACAAAAAGTCATTTGTGAGGGAGAATAAGTGACAAGACTGTGACAAATTAATTTGTCACAACAAATTTATTGTGACAAAATTTACACATTATGTGACAAAAAAATTCACCACCGTAGACATCGTTTCTTGTAGTGTATGTTCGTCGTTGGGGACTTCCTACTTGTTAGTAAGTTTGAATGAACTTGTTTGTATTGGTAGCCGTCATGTTCTAGTGCTTTGTTGGTATAGAATTCACGTACAACTCTAAGTACTTTGTGCACGGTCTATTATTACCGCCTGGGGTGTTCGGGTTGGCGTGACACCTTCCTCTAGGATCTAATATAGAGAAGACAC
>JAYMSM010000110.1:0-17342 GCA_036897885.1 Plantago crassifolia | reverse complement strand
TACCGCCGGAAAAGAGTATCGCCTTAACAAGTATCACCTCTAGATAGTATCAACTGAAATGATTATTACCTCAACGGAGTATAAGGATCACAGAGTATCAGGACAAAAGAGTATCGCCTTAAGAGTATCACAGAGTACGTGTATCGTTTGCGAAGCAGTATCGCTTGTGAAGGAGTATCGCCTCAATAGTGAATCATCACCTCAAAAGTGTGTCATCGTCTCAATAGAGTATCACCGAAAAAATAGTATCACCCCACATTATTATGGCCTCAATATAGTATCGCGGGAAAAGAGTATCAACTGGTAAGAGTATCACCTCTAAAAAGTATCACCTTAGATGAATATTACCTCATCATACTATTGCCGTAGAAAAGTATCACCGCAAGAGAGTATCGCCTAAAATAGTATCACCTAACGAGTATCACCTTAAAGGATTATTAGCTCGACCGGGTATCACCACAGAAAAGTATCACTGCGAAAGAGTATCGCCTCAACAGAGTATCACCTCACAAGAGTTGCGTATCACCTCAAGGGATTACCACCGAGAAGGTGTATCATCTATAAAAGAGTATCGCCTCAATAGCTAATCACTTCAAGTTAGTGTCACCTCATACAAGAGTATCACAGAGTAGGAGTATCGCTTGTGAAGGAGTATTGCCTCAATAGTGTATCATTGAAAAAAAAGGTATCGCTTATGAAGGACTATCGCTTGTGAAGGAGTATCACCTTAAATGATTATTACCTCATAAGAGTATCGCCGCACAAAAGTATCACCACAGAAAGAGTATCGCCTCAAAAGAGTATCAGCTCGCAAGAGTATCACATCAAAAGGAGTATCACCTCTTAAGGAGTACCAACTCAAAAGAGTATCACATCACAAATAGTATCACCACGATAAAATTATTTCCTACATTAACAGTATCACCTCGAACAAGTATCATCTTCACAAAATTATTTCTGTGTTTCAATAAAAATACGAAATAATTTAATTAAAACTGTTTTGTGCTTTTAAAAATATTTTTCCCTACTGGAACACAAAAGTGCTACACGCTTTTTCAGTGAATCCCCAATTCTTAGCCCTAAAACTTGAAGAAACCACTAGCAAACACCAGCAGGGATTCAGATCTTCATTTGCCGCCTTAAAAAAATTTAAACATTTCTGAGGGTATATGTGTACTTGTCAACCTGCAGATAGGTGCCAAAAAAAAGTACAGGCATGCGCTGCATTTGCTCAACACTGCGCCTACTGCTCTGTACCATCTTCTCAGTTTTCACCATTTTAGCAAAAAGATTGTAGAGCACTCCTTATTTGTTTCTCTCAAAGTTTCCCCTCTTCATGTTTTATAGTAAACCTCACATCTCATCTCTCTCACTATTTGGAAGCAGCTTCAGGGATTTCTGCAGCATGGAGACCAAGAACAACAGCCGGCGACCGAAGTTCTTCTGGAAGATGTTGGTTTACCCTTGTTACAACCGTCTTGTAAGTGTATTATCTTATCTCCAGTGTTATTGAATATCATTTGATTCATCTTTATTAGTATTCTATGATTTGTTTGTGTGGTTTTAGATTAGTGGTGGTTTATCTACGCACCTGTTAGTTATAAGTAACCAATTGTTCTGTTTTACTGCTCTAACATAGTGAAAACTGTTCATCTTGCTTCATTTAATGTCAATATTTGTAAGATCTATAGGCTTGTATCCATCAGCTGTATTTTTTACTCAACTAGGATACTAAAGGTGTTTGCTTTTCCTATTAAGAACTTCCATTAGCCTGCAACTTTATATTTTTTTAAATGTAGTTGGTTGTTTGTTTTTCTAAGTTAGTCCCAAGATCTTGGATGTGTTTAATGTAATTCTTGCTTATGTTATCAACCACAGTATTGTTATTAATTATAAAACAATTATAATCTGTAAGAATCATGAAATTGATATTTGAGCTTTGGGTACCCTGGTTCTTTTTTTAAAAGTGTATTTATGACAGAATGTTCATCAGAATTTGAGCATTTAGCTCCTTTAAAATTGTTCATTAGTGCTTTGGTAAAATGTTGCTGTTAGGGTGAAATGTTTTTAACAGTATGATCTAATTTGTTCTTAATATCTTAAAAAACTGAGCACTTTCATTGTGCAGAGGATTCCTAGTGCCTTTGCTACGCGTTATGTTAAATAGGATGTGGAAAAGATAACCCTGTACACGAGTGATGAGATACCATGGGACGTTTGGATAGAAAGGGATGAAGGACAGGTGTACTTAGGCTCCGGGTGGGCAGCTTTCAGGGATAATTATGAAATAGGGGCTTTCCAGCCTATGGTTTTCAAGTACAACATGTTTGATACGATGTGGGTGAGGCTATTTGCAACAGATGGTACTGAAGATGAGCAGGATGATGAAGCAATGCAGATGGGATATAGCAGTGATGAGATGCAGGAGATAAGGCTCGCGCTGATGGACAAACATAACCAATCTGATGGAGAGCACTCGAGGACTTTCGGTGTCGATCCGGCTGATAACGTAGATGTTGTAAAAGAGGTGCAGCATAAAGGTCCTCAGCAGTGTAGCGTGAACTCCAAGCCTCGTGGTATAGTTAGAAGTCTATGATTATATTATGTGTTTTGATTTATTCTGTGTTAATTGTACAACATGCTTCAAGTAAACTTCATTGCCATTTTATCCTTAGAGAGCGGCAAGGTCTTCAGGGGTCAGGGTAAGGTCCTTTTCAGTTCTGATGGTGATACAGTTAGCGGGGAAGACTCTTCCGGCAGCGATGGCACTGATGGGATAGGTAACTAAAGGATCTACTAATTTGTTTGACTTATAAGTTATACTTTATAGCTTCTTTATACTCTTTGTTCAAATAATTTAGGATTGATGTTATTTTTTCCTTGCTTTCTAGATATTCCTCTTGGTCTTGGTCTAGCAAACACCGATGTAGTGAATAACAATGTGACTGAATCTGGTACAAGTACGCCACAGAGGGGGAAGGTATGTGCCGTAGCTGAGCACCTCAATGTCTCTGGTAGGTGATTTCACCAATTATTTACACTGATATTGGTAACAGGATGTGAACTTTTAGTTTTTATGACACTCACTGGTTTGCTTGTCTTTGCAATTAGGGGGTTTAACTAGGGGCCTGGTTGATGAATCAAATATACCTATGAAACGTGCTAGACATGTTAGATCGACCAAGGCGTCTGGACTTCGTTTAAGAGTGTCCGAGTTCTCTGTTGATCTGCCTAAATCTGCTGTTACTGGCCGCTCTTACTTGGTAATGTGAACTTCAACTTTCCTTAAACAGCACACGTCTTGATCTGTCTTTAGATACTTTCGAATGGAGGATTAATAATTGTATTAGTGTTTTACTTTTTTTTATCCCATGTCAGACAATACCTTTGGATTTTGCACGTGGTCAGCTGGACTTTGGGGTGACTATGATTAAACTCCGAGTTTTGGGTTACCGTGACTGGTCTGTGATGTGCCGTTACTCTCCTGATAAGGCTAGGGCAACTAGTGGGTGGAGGTCTTTTGTCCGTCACCACAGGCTTGTATTGGGGGACAAGTGTGTGATAATATAGAACCTGCGCTATTCTGATGTTTGGAATGTTAGGATTACCCAGGCACCTGTGAATGCTGTTGTGGCCACCCCTGCAATGTGTGTTTCGTAAGTGGGGAGCATCGTGCGAGTGTTCTTCTTAGTTGCTTTTGGCAGGTTGTTCATGAGTCAATCTTGCTTCAGGTCTTACAATCTCAGACTTACTCCTTTTTGTTATTGGAGATTGACACTTGCCTAGCATCGTTTCAGTGTTTTTGGTCATGATTGTTAACGTAAAACCTTGCCTTGTTTTTGGTTGAAACTATTTCTACCTACTTGTACTTCTCCTTTTGGTATCCACTGTTCATTTGTTCCAGTCTTATCAAGAAGTGATACCACATGGGATTATTACCTTTAAAAAGAGTATCAACGCGAATTATCCCCTTAGAACGAGTATCACATGGAAAAACAGTATCACCTTACAAAACTCACCTCGCGTTATACAGAATATCACATTCAAAACTAGTATCCCCTTATTGCATCCCCGGTAAAGAGAATCACCTGAGAGCATTATAGTTTTGCCTCTACAGAGTATCACCTATGCAATAGTGTTACCTCAGAGTAGAGTATCACTACAAAAGAGTATCGCCTCAAAAAGAGTATCACCACAAAAAGAGTATCGCCATGAAAGAGTATTACCTTGGCAGAGTATCACCTCCTCAGAGTATCACCTCATAAGAGAGTATAACTTTAAAATAGTATCGCCTCAAAAGAGTGTCACCATGAAAGAGTATCACCGCAAAGGAGTATCACCTCAAAAGAGTATCGCCTCGAAAGAGTATCACCTCGAAAAAGATTATCGCCTCAAAATAGTTTCACTTGAAAAGAGTATCAACTAGAAAAGAGTATCACCTCAATAGAGTATCGCCTCAAAATAGTATCACCTTGAAAAGAGTATCGCCTCGAAAGAGTATCACCTCAAAAGGTCCTATCGCCTCAAAAAAGAGTATCGCCTCAGTAAAGAGTATCACCTCTCAGTAGTATCATTAATTGTTGGATAGTTATGTATGTGTTGATTACCAGTTCTACTTTAGCGTTATTTATTGATGTTACAAGTTCCATCATTCCCTTTTTGGGTAATGGTAGGATTGTTGTGTGAATGACTTTATATTTATTGATCTGAAATGTTGTCCTTGCTCCTCTTCATATTTAAAACCTACCTACAGTGGTGGTTGCAATAGAGCAAATGCATGTTGTCTTATTAAGGTGCAGCTGAGACTTCACTCTTGAACAAACTATCCATCTACTCTGCAACATGAAAATCTAGTTTGCAAATCTGGTAACATGGCTATGGTTTTGTAAGATGATGCCTTCTACTCGGACCAGAAAATTCCCAAGGATCATGTCATTGTTCTTGTTTCTAAGCTATGCCAATGTGCCAATCTGGGTTTGTTTAAGTGGCCCTGTAAAGTGCAAGAAGCTGTAAGCATTGTTTCCATATGGTTTGTTGATAATCTCCGTTATTACTATACGGAAGATGAATTCAAATGTGCAAATAGGAAGCTCGAAGAACGCTTTCCTGTTTACAGCAGCTTGTTGAAATCTCCCGGTATTCAGTCGTTCTTTGATGGAGCGTATGTGACTGGGACAAGTGATGCCTGGAAAGTTGTTTTGTCTGTAAGTGAACTGAGTTTACAATTTTTGTAAGAATAAAATTTTCAGCAAATTCATTTGCTTTCGGGGAACGGCTTTTTTGACTGCAGGTTGATGCAAGGTACATTTGGTACAAGGGTTGTGGAGAGCCATTGTGGAGTGAGCTTCAGGTTTTGTTTGGTGAGAAGAAGGCTGTGCCGGCAAATGAAGTGGCTGACATTCCAGAGCCAAGTTGCAGAGTTGCTAAAACTGAGCCAGATCTTGAGTCAAGCAGGCAAGTCCCCCATCCTGAACATCTTAACAATTCTGATGAGGAGCCAGAGACAGACTACTATGCCGAATTGATTGCTGGAATGGACGATGACGGGCTGGATTATGACAGTGACTTATACCCTTCACCACGTGATCAGTTCCACTGCAGGAGGTCTCCATGAACTTTGTAATGGTTGTGTTTAAGACATGAGTGCAGCAGCTACTATCCTGTCATCCCTAGTAGTATTAAGAAAGCAGCTTGTTTTATGGGTATTCCTAGTATTCTAGTATTATTGTTAATCTTCATGTTTATCCTTGTTGTGTTTTAGATCTAACATTTCTAATTTGATGTGTGGTTGCTACTCATTCAGTATTACTCGGTTATTAATCCATGTCTTCAGATCTGCTTACATTTTTTTCATATTTTGTGGAATCTAGTCATCGGTACCACCGATAGGAGATCTTGTACGTTTCAGAAATCTAAATGTAATAGATGTTAACGTTAATGTTGTCCTGGACACAGAACTGCTAAAAACACAGAAAAAAACTAATGATGAAAATGATTTATAACGAGAGAGAATCAAAACATAGCATAAAAATAACAATCCACCAATAGTGCAATGTAATTGAAGCTGGATTTAAAGAGTTCCAATCACAACCCTGCTACATATTCTGCATCAATATGGTAGCGAGAAAGTTCTAAAACCTAGCACAACATACGTCTTCACTCCATGTTCAGTGCAATCTACATGGTTCCAGTTACTGCTCTGCTGCATGTTGCCCATACATGGTAACCATCCTGTCCGCACCGGGGGCATTTCATTTTAGGGCCCCTCTTGATAGCCTTCTTACGGTGCCGCTGTGCTTTAGGCCTTCCAGGTGGTTTTTTGAGGTTTGGGGGTTGAACTTTTTGAGCATAGTTAAGCTCTACTCGGTGGAACCTTTCAGTTGTCGGAATTGCATGAATATCATTGAAATAAACCTTTTTGTAGTTGTCGTTAAAGTAGTAAGGGTCAATGATCTCTTCAATACTTAACCTGTGACGGGTGATGACAGCTATTGCATGTGGGCAGGGGAATCCGGCGATCTGCCATTCCCAGCAGCTGCAAGTCCTATTATATATGTTGACCTGCCAACCAGTGCCAGAGCAGCAAAGCAAATTGTGAGAATGGAAAAGTGTTGGTTGATCTGAAATGTTGATAAAAAAATCTTTTAAGGGATTGTATTACTTACTTGTGTGGATGGGTCTGATAGGACCTCATACTCTTCTCCTGACCGGGATACCATAATTGACCATGATGATTCCAGGTCACGGAACTGGTTCCACTTTACCTCCATAGTTTGGGTCAGGGCTCCTGTTCATTTTTCTGCCTCGTCACGTCGCTCAGCAAACCACTTCATGATCTGGGTTCTGATTGCATCTATGTAATATGTAATGGGCAGAGACCTTGGCTTCAGAATCCGGGAGTTGAATGACTCTGCTGCATTGCTTGTAAGTTCTCCATATCTGAGTAGTTCAGGAGCAAAGGCGAGGCACCAACGCTCTAGGGGCAGGTCTTTGAGGAATTCACGGGACTTATCTCCACCTAGCTGATGGAAGGGAATAAGAGCGTCCTCAAAAGCAGGAATAGTTGGTGCATAGGCTAGATCTTTCAGGTACTTGCACATGGTATTCCTATGAATCTCAGAGTAGCTCTTGATCGGGTACCGTTCACGTAGATTTTTCATAAGATGCCACAAACAGTAGAAGTGCATTGGCTTCTGATAAACCATGTTAAATGCAGCCAAAATGCCCCCAGCCCTGTCGGAAATGTATAGGATCTCCTCATCGTGCTTCACGTGCTCCCGTATGAGTTTAATGAACCATACCCAATTTGCTGTATTTTCTGACTCTACTATGGCTATTGCAACTGGGACCAGTCCTGTAAAATAATAAGAATCATGTAATTCATTCATTTCATTGTTATGATATATTGAATAATGTACTCCTTTTTTTATCTAGTCTTGAATAAATTATGTATCATTTTAATTATTCATGATCAAATACTTAATGAAAGAACAGAAAACATTTTTGGGTTGGCTTCAGCCACTGGCTACAAAACCATATTGATTTTAACATCTCAAGATTTGCATATAAATGCGTATCAGAAAAAACAGCCTACATGACCCAAAATGGTTGTCCATGATATGCATATTCGACATTTGCAAGAAGGCGTTATGAATCAAATCAATATACATACTAACAGGCATGTAGATTTTCAATGTCATATGCTACTAGATCCGTAAACTTTGAAGTGGGCGCTGTGAATCAGTACATACTAAACGGGCATTTCAAAACAAAGCAATAAGGCAGGGAAAAAAGGGCAGATTGAAAAATCTAATTTAGCAGATAAACTAAGAAAGCATGTTACAATTGTACCTTGATTTCCATCTTTCGCAGTTGCTGCTAGAATGGTGCCCTTGTAGCGGTTGTTGAAGAACGTTCCATCTATGAAGAGCATGGGTCTGCAGTGTTTGAAACCTTCAAGCGAACCGTTGAAAGCAACAAAGAATCTCCGGAATTTATTAGTTTCTGGTTCTGTTTCAAGTGCAACAACACTTCCGGGATTGGTGGATATAATAGCTTCAGAATACCAGCGGAGTTCATCGAATGATGTTTGGTAGCTCCCAAATATATTTGCCTTTGCTTCTTCAACCCCTCTCCATATTTTCATATATGGCATTTCAAAACCGTGTGTGTCTTGAAATTCCTGCTTATACTCGAATGGCTTCATAGATGGGTTGCCCCTCAGTTTATATTGGATAATAGAGGCCATTAGCTTGGCACCCATCCGAGTAGTGTCATTCCTCATGACAGATAGTTTGCAAGTGTGCCTAAGTTCTGCCTTGTGTATAATCAAACACTTGGTGTCTGGTTCCAATTTGGCTTTAACAAACCAGTCACATCCATCCGACTCGCGGAGCTTGCAATATGCGTTGACATACTTGGCATCATTCCGACTATACTTAAAATGGAACCCCAGCTTGGATGCATACTTAGCCAGCTCGTAACGGAACTCAACAGCACCCCCAACAAATCTCTGCCCTTCGCCTTTAATGTTAGACAGCCATCCTCTAGACATTAATTCCTTCTCCTGCTGTGGCTTGGAGAGTTCAGTTGACGGCACACCAACGTGTATCCCTGGGAACCATTTGCCTTTGCTTTCACGTTCTGCTCGAGCCCTCTTGCTGCCTAGTTTTTGTCCATTCCTCCTTTCGCGGGCCTCCTGCTGCAGGACTTGATATTGAATTTCATCGTCCGACTGACTGAACCCAGTGTCCACATCTTCCTCAAACTCAGCTTCATCCCCCTCCTCCCAGTTATTAGCCATATGTCTTGGGGTGTAAGAGTCATGACTATTCACCCTTACAGGTTCACTATAGAATGAGTTATGTTCATTTTGTCCAACCAGATCTTTGCTGTTCAGTGAAGTATTGAACTGCTGATTACCCATGGATTCAGAAGGTTTGTGGTTTCCATGGCCAGTAACAGTACGATTAATAGGTTTCTTACTCTGAAAGAAGGAATTGATAGTGGTTTGGTTGTGACTATGCTGCGGGGTTTGGGATTCAGTACCTAAACATCGAATTCTATCACTACTGAGATCTTGTTAGACCTCCTTCGTGCTACTAAACCTTACATTGAGGTGTGCCTGGCTCATTTCTGGAGATCACTACAGATTTTCAAATCTGTTTTGAGGGTCACGGCTCCCATTGGACGTGCTTACAGATCCAAAGAGATCCTTGATGGTGCCTACGTGAATGGTAACTAGTGGAGGAGTAAACATTGCAGCAAGAAGGAGCATTGTGTCATAATCATCGTTGGTTTTTAGCTCACAACTACTCACAGATCCAACATCATAAGTAAGGAAGAAGTTTAAGCCATCATAGCAGGGGCACTTACCACGAATCGTGAAGACAAGCTCGTCTATGGTAGAAATCCCGGCTGACCTGAATGAGATGCTCCGGCCGTCGATTTTGAGGTTTATGACGGCGTTGGCGTCCATTGGCGGCTGTGGTAGATGTTGTTAGGGTTTCAGTAGTGATTTGGGAATTGGAGTAAAATGTAAAGAATTGAACCTATCTGTAATATTCACTTTATCTTCGTATGAGCTGGATGTCACGTGCTGGACCAAAATGAACATGTTTAAAGTTGAGGATCTGGGCTGCAAAAAACTCCTATGGGCTTGCGAATCAGTACACCAGATAACCTAGATGGTAAGCTGGTGTATCAATCCGTAGCGACCTTTTTTTGTGGTTCCAATTCGTAAATGTCGCCCAATTTGCGTACTGATATGTAAAAACTCCTTATTTATACAGTCACTTAGTTTATTTTGGCTGTTCAGAATAACTCTCTCTCATCTCTCATTTTCACATTCTAGCTTAGATCTCTGTCTGGTTCTCGGAGGGTTCTTCTAGGTTGCTCAGATCTCGGAAGTCTCCTTCCAATTCCTCGTCGATTGATCGACCAATTCCCCTGATCCCTAACCAGATCCGGCGCTTCGCCTAGTCGCCAATCATGGCGGCCGCAAATGCCCCGATCACCATGAAAGAGGCTCTCACGGTACTTGTTTAATTCTGTTACCTACTCAATTTCCCTTCAATTCGATTCAATTAGCCTTTATTTTGTTCTGGTTTGATGCGGCCGAATTTCAACTGTTTGAGTGTAGCTACTTTTTACATTTCGGAATTCGGATCTGTTCATTTCAGCTTAAATCTTATTGGAGCTCATGTGACGAGTGTGTTGAGCTAATAGTTTGTGTATCTGTTGATGTTTTGATTGCAGTTGACTAGTATAGGAATCAATCCGCAGTTCGTCACTTTCACTAATGTGACGATGGAATCGGATAAGTATATATGCGTACGTGAGACATCTCCTCAGAATAGTGTTGTAATTATTGACATGAGCATGCCGAATCAACCGTTGAGGAGGCCTATTACTGCAGATTCTGCTCTTATGAATCCTAATTCTAGGATTTTGGCTCTCAAAGGTGAATGGGCTTACTATGATTTAGTTATCACATCATGCTGCATGCATTATATATGTGATTTATTTTGACAATGTAAATTGTCATTGGTCCTATGGCGCTTCCCGACCATTGTGGTGCTACGTCACTTGGAATACAATGTTTATGATCACTATCATTATATGTGCTGTGTAGAACTTTTTCAATTGAGATCAGCCATCGTGTTAATGAATGATTGTATCAAAATCACATTTCCTAATAGAGGAATAGTTTCTTATAAACGAGAGCTTGGGTTATGTTTTAGGAAAAAATGTGTGGGATAAGGTACTAGCTCTGAGGGTGTTAAGACATGTTTATTTTGGAGGGGAGAATAATTTAAGTTAGGACAATCTCCGAAATGGATTTAAGGGTGATGGTTGCATCCTAGTTATGCAAACACTTGCTGCTGTAGTTGCTTTCAGATCGGGTCGGGTGCGTTGGTGCGCTCATTAATGTGTTCATTCAGTGTGACTTGACGGTGCATCTAGTTTGATGATCTCAGATAGCTGACGTTTAGTGAGAATTAGGCACCATACTTATCATAGTTACGTGCAGCTTTTGTTAAAGTTCTGTTGGATCAATTAGGGTTTCCTTTCCAGTTGTTTGGTAAGATTTATTGGTATTAACAACACGATTATGATTCTGGTAGGAGCATATAGAGGTGTGTTTGCAACAACTTTAACTTATCTTAAGGATTTCAATTTAAGGAGAAGTTGGTAATAGTGGCCTATTAGAGAATTTGTGTGGTGCTTAAAAATATTACTTGAAAGTTAAAAGTTGCACGAGTGTTTGCGAACTCCACTTTTTTGGTAAAAACACAACATAGTTCAGTTCAAGTGTTCAGCTACTTCTCCTTATCCAGCTGAGAATCTTCCTCCTTATTTTCATTTGCAAACACTCCAAATTCAGCCTCTCCTTAAATTAAGGCTGCTGTTGCAGACACCCTGTTAATCAAACTTTTAGTGTTGCTGCCATGGTTCTACTGTTATGTCTACAAATCTTACACTGACCATTAAAAATTCATATAATGCTGATAATCATCTCAATTTTAATGCATTTTATTCTCTCTTAAACTTTGTGCTAAATATATAAATTTTCTTGATGAAGCACAACTTCCCGGAACTACTCAAGATCATCTGCAAATTTTCAACATTGAAGCAAAGGCAAAGATGAAGTCACATCAGATGCCTGAGCAGGCAAGAATCTTAACCATTTAGTTTTGTGTGATGATCTGTTGTAGAGAGTATCGTTTTGTCACTTTTGTCTTATGTACTAAAGGGTTTTATAGCTGGCTGATCCAGATATTTTGCTCTTTGATAGGTTGTATTTTGGAAGTGGATCACCCCTAGCATGCTGGGTTTAGTTACACAAACTTCTGTCTATCACTGGTCAATTGAAGGCAAGAAAATTTTGCATTCTGGATCCCCTTGCTTCGCCTCCCTAAATAACTAATTTTCTGTAATGAGCTCGAGCCTGACGTTGTTCTGAATGTTTCTGTGTTTCACTACTCAGGTGACTCTGCCCCGGTGAAGATGTTCGATAGAACTGCCAATTTGTCAAACAACCAAATAATCAACTATAAGATTGATCCTTCTGAAAAGTGGTTGGTTTTGATTGGTATTGCTCCGGGTTCAGCTGAGGTGCGTAGTTGACACTTGGCAACTATCTCCACTTAAAACAACATATACATTCTTAAATAATAGGAATCAATTTTTCTTTTTTCTTACGCAACTGTATTCTTCATTTCATAGGATTAGCATATTGCAAAAGTAATTCAGTAGTGAATTCTGCTTTGATAGCCCATTCGTGTTCATGCTTCATTTTTTTTCTTTCACATTTTCAATAATCTTACTATGATGATATTTCTTCTCCAGCGGCCTCAACTGGTCAAAGGAAATATGCAATTATATTCAGTGGACCAGCAACGTAGTCAAGCTCTTGAAGCACACGCTGCTTCATTTGCCTCTATCAGAGTATGTGCCCCTGACTTCAGAATTCAGATTTTATGATTTATAGAGTTACTTCCGGAAAATAATTTGCATACATGTGATCATGTGTATTTGAGCAGGTCCCTGGTAACGATAAGGACTCCCTTCTTATTTCTTTTGCGACAAAAACATCCAATGCTGGCCAGGTCACGTCGAAGTTACATATCATTGAGCTTGGTGCTCAGCCTGGTAAGGATCCATTTTGTTTACCATACATGTGATCACAATCGAGTTTTTGTACACTGTTGGATGGTTGATGCTGGCAATAACTTTTTCAGGGAAACCACAGTTTACAAAGAAGCAAGCAGATCTGTTCTTCCCTCCTGATTTTGCAGACGATTTCCCAGTGGCCATGCAGGTACCTTTTTGGAAATATACTGATTCTTTTGTGGTGTGATCTTACGTTATTGTGCATATTCTTTCAGTTCTGAATTCTTAAAGCATGCTGCTATCTACTTTGCAGATATCGAACAAGTATGGTCTCCTATTCGTGATTACGAAGCTTGGGCTTCTCTTTGTGTATGATTTGGAAACTGCTACAGCCGTATACAGAAACAGAATCAGTCCGGACCCCATATTTCTAACTTCAGAAGCTTCATCTGTTGGTGGTTTCTATGCAATTAATAGGCGAGGCCAGGTTTTACTAGCCACTGTAAATGAAGCAACTATAGTGAATTTCGTCAGTGGACAGGTACGAACAATCAGAATCTGTGTGTGCCAGCATGTGTGTTTTCAGTTTTGACATTTATAATCATGGACTCAAATTTCAGCTGCCAAATACTTAAACTACCCACTACCTTGAAGTTGCTAGAAGTTAAAAAGTTTCCGCAAAAGCAGAAAAATATAAAAATCTGGATACTTGAGAAGGGAGGAAGCACACTGAAATTTTGGAAATGCATTTAGTAGTATTTGTTCTATTACAAATTCTGAAATAAGTGTTCTGATTGTCAGTTGAATAATCTGGAGCTTGCCGTAAGTCTTGCTAGAAGAGGAAATCTTCCTGGTGCAGAAAATTTGGTACGTGAATCATATCCTGAACTCTTTATTACAAAATATATTCTCAAGCTTTTGTCTAGTCTTTATACCATGGGATTTGGTCAAGCTTGTCGCAAATTAAAAGTTCTTGTTGGTATTGGTGTCTAGCTTGGTGAATTACCAAAGAGAGTATCTATGTTTACATATTGTGAACAATTCAATAGATGTGGCTAAACAAAATATTCTGGATAGAATGGTGCCTCATGTATCTAGTCATGCTTCCATAATATTCTGTTTAGTATTTATTGAAATTAAATATTCCACCGTGTTCCTTTTGTTATAAATGGAATGTTTTATCATGTAATAAATTTCTTTTTTTTTTTTGTATCTCACACTTGATATATTTCTGTCTTAAATTGTCCCAGGTAGTTCAACGCTTCCAAGAATTGTTTGCTCAGACCAAGTATAAAGAGGCTGCTGAGCTCGCGGCAGAATCTCCACAAGGCATTCTAAGGACACCGGACACTGTTGCCAAATTTCAGGTTCCTTTGCACATTAGTTATCATAATTATCTGTTTTAATTTTTTTTCTTAAATAGTCATAACATTGGAAGTACAAGTGCTACTGACTTGCTGTTTTAGGTTGCACATATCCTTATGGTTGAAAGTTGAAAGAGCGTAGAGTTTCCTGTGACCTTTTTGTTATTGTGCCCATTTTATCACAGTGAAGATTCAGAAAAATGATTATGTGGTGCTTTTTTGTATTACAGAGTGTTCCTGTTCAAGCTGGTCAGACTCCACCATTGCTTCAATACTTCGGAACATTGTTAACCAAAGGAAAACTGAATGCATTCGAATCTTTGGAGTTGTCTCGTCTTGTTGTCAACCAAGGCAAGAAGAATTTACTGGAGAATTGGTTGGCAGAAGATAAACTAGAATGTAGTGAAGAACTTGGTGACCTCGTGAAGGTTGCAATTCATGATCATTTTACACAAACCAATATTCATTTAATGTTTCGAATTCAGCAGTCACATCTTTTGTTCCCATCTTAAAATCTTCATCTTGTTTTTGCATGTAGACTGTTGATAATGACCTCGTGCTGAAAGTATATATCAAAGCCGGCTTCAGATCTCCTGCTCAAAACCCTGTAAACAATACTGTTTGAGCCTATAAAATCATGACACATGGCAATCCCTTTAATTACCAGCAAACAACCTCTCTATTAATCTCTACGTTTAATTCCACCCACCTTTCACTCTTTCTGATCAGTTGTTGCTCATCGATTCGTCGTCCTTCTTCCATCCTTAGGTATCGATCATCTACAGAACAACTGACACATAAACACCATTACAAATGGAATGGCTTTGTCAAACCATATACCAACTGGGAGGAGAGAGGTGGACTTTTCTTGTTTATTTTCCATTCTGCCTCCAAAAATTACTTATGTAAATCATAAAGACAACACAAACTTTTTATCCATTAAGAGCATCATTTGGAGTTGGGAGATGAGAAAAACTTAAGTTTACTTGATAATTACACCTTCAATGTTCCAATTTAACAACACCTTTCCAAAATACAACAGCATTAGCCGTCAAGTTCTTCGACTGAGATCGAAATTCGATGTCGGAACTCGGACGGTGGGGAAATGGATGCTGGTGTAATAATTAAGAAACAGGAAGGAAGGATTTCAAGAAATTGCAAACACGAAATTTCAAACCTTCAACTCCTGAAGGGAATTATTGAAGAAGTGCTCAATTTGGTTGAATTAACGGAGAGATAAACAGAGGCTGTTTAATGTTAATCAAAGGGTTGCCACGTGTTATAATTTTATACGCTCAAACAGTATAGTTAACAGGGTTTTGAGCAGGAGATCTGAAGCCAAGCCATAGCTACACCGAAGGTTGTGGCTGCTTTTGCGGAGCGTCGAGAGTTTGATAAGATATTGATTTACTCAAAGCAGGTGAATGTAATAATTTAGTGCCGATGTTTTTTTACTTTTCCTTTTTGAATCTTTTGTTTCTTTGCATCATCTTGGAGGTGCGCAAAGTTTAAAGTATACTTGCGGACTTCTGTATGTTATCTCTATATTCTCATTTTTGTGCAAATTGTTCCGTTGAAAACTCTGCCAATCTTGACGCAGGTTGGTTACACACCTGATTATCTGTTTCTTCTGCAAACAATCCTGAGATCAGATCCTAAGGTACGCCAGATTAACGAAGTCTTTATAGTACTATATATTTAGGGGTTGAGTGACCTAATTGCTCCTTTGTAGTAGAAGTGAGGTGTCATTACTTGTTACAATTTATAAGAAATGTCTTGTGCTTGCAGGGAGCTGTGAATTTTGCCCTTATGATGTCCCAAATGGAGGGTGGCTGCCCTGTTGATTACAATACCATCACTGATCTCTTTCTTCAGGTATGCATGCTTCTCATGCTCTCTCCCAAAACTAATATTATATGACATTCAGACTTAAATGCCATGTCTTAATCATGTTTCAATGCACTTAAGTGATATCCTGGCTATTTTGTTTCATCAGAGGAATATGATTCGCGAAGCCACAGCATTTCTCTTGGATGTTCTGAAACCAAATTTGCCAGAGCATGCGCACTTGCAATCAAAGGTCCCTTTTTGCTCTGTTCTCTTGTGGTTACTTATTAGATTATCTTATTTTTCCACATTCAATTGTGTTTACATCTCCAATTCAGGTCCTCGAGATCAACCTTGTGACGTTTCCTAATGTAGCCGATGCGATTTTAGCAAATGGCATGTTTAGCCACTATGACAGGCCACGTATTGCACAGCTATGCGAGAAAGCAGGACTATATGTCCGAGCTCTTCAGGTTGATCATCATGTTCTACTTCTGTTTTGCATAGATGTGTTATATTCTAAATTTTCCTCCTTGATAATAATGAGTCTACTTTTTCCTTGCAGCATTACTCTGAGTTGCCTGATATCAAGCGTGTTATTGTGAATACTCATGCCATTGAGCCACAGGTGATTAGGTTCCGGTTACTGTCGCTGTCCTTCCATTATATGCCCGGTTTACTTATTTATGTGGTACTTTTCAGGCACTTGTTGAATTCTTTGGTACACTTTCCAAAGAATGGGCACTAGAATGCATGAAAGATCTTTTATTGGTCAATTTAAGAGGAAATCTTCAGATCATTGTCCAGGTATAATCTAAATCTATAGATCAACCTATATGATATAGAAACATCTTTTTTGAATATTCTTCCCAAATCTATACATGGAAGTTGGAAATGCTGTCTTTGTTCAGTGTAATGACTTCAGACGGGTACTATTGTGCAGGTTGCAAAAGAATATTGCGAACAATTGGGTGTTGAGCAATGTATGAAGCTCTTTGAGCAGTTCAAGTCTTATGAAGGATTGTACTTCTTCTTAGGATCATATTTGAGCTCTAGGTAAGCTATTAGAAAGAACGGTGGTAATCTGCTTACCATGGTTTATCTATCTGATTGACTTGTAACCTTGTTTCTAACTTGTGGCAACCTCTTGCAGTGAGGATCCTGACATTCACTTTAAGTATATTGAAGCTGCCGCCAAGACCGGTCAAATCAAAGAAGTGGAACGTGTAACAAGAGAATCAAACTTTTATGACCCAGAAAAAACCAAGAACTTTCTGATGGAAGCCAAACTTCCTGATGCACGACCATTGATCAATGTATGCGATCGCCATGGTTTTGTGCCAGACCTCACACATTACTTGTACTCGAGCAACATGCTTCGCTATATTGAGGGTTATGTGCAGAAGGTATGACAAATATCTGTCAAAGTTCTCATACTATAGATTCTTTTGCTAAGTTTCTATTAAGCAAATCTCTACTGTCTCCATGTTAGGTTAATCCGGGAAATGCTCCATTAGTTGTTGGGCAGCTTCTGGA
>JAYMSM010000109.1:0-17432 GCA_036897885.1 Plantago crassifolia | reverse complement strand
AGAAAGAGGGGAATGCTAACTCAGGGCCATCAGGAAGACCACTTGGAATAAGAAAATCAGAGAAGAAGAAAGAAGAGACAGAATCAGAAGAATCAGAGAAAGGAGAGAAAGAGGAGAGAAGAGAAGAGAGGCAGAGAGAAGAAAAAGAGAGAAAAGAGAAGAAGAAAGAAAAGACAGAGAGGAAGAAAGAGCGAAGAAGAGAAGAAAAAGAGGCAGAGAGAAGAGAGAACACAAGTAAAGAAGAAAGACAGAGAAGAGAAAAAACAGAGAAAGAAAGAGAGAGAAGAGAAAGAAGCAGAATTAGAGAGAAAAAGAGAAAAAAGAAGAAAGAAGCAGAACAAGAGAAAGAGAGAGACAGAAGAGAGAGAGAACAACAAGAAAAGAACAAGAAAGAGAAAAGACAGAACAACGAGAACAAGAAAGAGGAAAAAGGAGAAAGAAAAGAAAGAGAGAAAGAAAAGAGAGAAGGAGAAAGAAAAGAGAGAAGAAAGAAGAACAAGAAAGAGAAAGAAAGAAAAAGAAAGAGGAGTGGACCAAAAGGCAAGCAACGAATTGCGTATAGAAAGATTCCCGGCTCACCAAAAAAAGGAATCCACTAGAGAATAGAGAAAGAAGACCTACGAATCTCACGGGAGAAAGCGAATTCCCTACAGAAAGAGAAGACAGGCTCGGGCAGAAAAGCCATTTTCAGTAATTGCGTATAGAAATCCACTAATTTCTTATAGAAAGAGAGATGACATCCTGTAATTGCGTATAGAAAGACAGACGCACATCCATCCTGTAATTGCGTATATTGCGTATAGAAAGAGAGATGGACATCCACTAATTGCGTATAGAAAGAGAAAGATCAGACCCATCTAGGAAAGGAAGTCAAAAAAGAAAGAAAGAACAGGCTTCGCTCTCTCTCTTCCCTAGGATTCCAAAAGCTCTACGAAGGAATTCGGAGAGAAAGAAAGAGGAGCGTCGGAAAAGCTGTAGGAAAGGGAAAGAACGAATAAGATGTAGATCAAGTCAGAAATCAGGCGAGCGGAAATGAAACAGAGAAAGTCAGTCGGAATGAAGCAGAGAAAGACAGAAAGACAGACATCCTGGAATTGATTGCCTAAAGAAAGATCAGAACCAGCTAGCAAAGGAAGTCAACACAGAAAGAAGAACATCTCAGACAGATACAACAATCCAATACAGGGAGATTCCGGGTACACAACAATACACTAAAAGTAAAGTCCAGCTACAATACCAAGTACAAGCAAGGAAAGGACAAAAGAAAGCAGAAGAATAGAAAGAGAGAGAAAACAGAAAAGAGAAAGAAGACAGAGAATAGAAAGAGAAAGAAGACAGAGACAGAGAGAGAAGACAGAGAACAAGAAGAAAGAAAAGACAGAGAGAGAGAAGAAGACAAGAGACAGAAAAAGAGAGAAGAAGACAAGAGACAGAAAAAGAGAGAAAAAGACAAGAGAAGACAGAGGAGAGAAAAAGAGAAAGAGACAGAAGAAAGAAATAAGAGACAGAAAACAGAAGAGAGAGAGAAAAGAGAGAAGGAGAAGACAGAGGAGAGAAAGAAAACAAAGAAGAGAAAGAGAACAAGAGAAGAGAGAGAAAAGAAAGAAGAAAGAGTCAGAGAAAAAAGAAAAACAAGAGAAAAGAGAAAGAAAGAGAGAGAAGAAAGAGTCAGAAAAGAGAAAAAGAGAAAGAAAACAAGACAGAAGAACAAGAAAGAAGAGAGAAGTCTTTCGTTGATGTATTTTTACTAAAAAAAGAAAAGAAAAAACTAGACAAAGACTATGCGCGGAGAGAGCGACATAAAAAAAATACCAAAAACAAACAAGAAAGAATATTAGCTCACGTAGTCAAAGAACTAAAGAACGAAAAATAAAAAAAATAAGCCATCCATATTCATAGACAATCTACCGAAAGTAGAAGTAGCAGCCCAAAAGAAAAAGAGAAGAATCAGAGAAGGAGAAATAAAGAGAAAAATGAAAAAAGACAGAAAGAGAGACAGAGAAGACAAATAAAAAAGAATCAGAGAGAAAAGAAACAGAGAGAAAAGAAACAGAGAGAGGAAAAAAAAAAAAGAAAACAAGAAAAGAAGATAAGGAAAAGAAAGAGAAGAGAGAAAACAAGAGAAGAGAAAAAAGGAAAAATGTGTATCAAGAAGAAGAAACGAGAGAAAAAAGAAAAAAGAGAAAGGAAAAAGAGGAAGAAGAATCAGAGAGAGGGGAGAAAGAGACAAAAAAATCGGAGAGAGAGGAAAAGAAAGAAAAAAGAGAGAAAAGAAAAAAAAAAGAACAAGAAATAAAAGAAGAGAAAGAGAGGAAAGAAGAAAAAGAGAGAGAGGAAGAGAGAGACCAAGAAGAGAAAAGAAAGAATCAGAAAGAGAAGAACAAGAAAGAAAAAAGAGATAACAAGAGAATCAGAGAAAGAAATAGAAAGGAGAAAGAAAAAAGAAGAGGAAAGAAGAAAACCAAAAAGAAAGAAGAAGAGAGAGAGCAATAGAGAAAAGAGAAAGAAAGAGACAAGAGAAAGAACAAGAGACAAGGAGTTCGTACGGAAAATACTTAGTCACGAACACAAGAAAGAAGAATAGAGAAAGAAAGAATAAGAGAAAGAGGAAAGAAGAGAGAAAGAGAAGAAAAAAAGAAAATAGAGAAGAGAAAGAACAAATCGGAGATAAGAGACAAAAAGAGGAGAAAAAAATCAGAAAAAGAAAGAAACAAGAGAAGAAAAAAGAAAAGAAGAATCAGAAAGAACAGAGAGAGAAGAAAGAAGAAGAGCAACAAGAAGAAGAACAAGAAGAAGAGAGAAAGAAGAAAAAGAGAGAGAAGAACAAGAGAAAAAAAAGAAAGAGAGGAAAGAAGAAAAGAAAGAAAGAAAGAGGAGAAAAGAAAGAAGAATCAGAACAAAGAAAGAAAGAGAAGAAGAGACAAGAAAGAGAGAGAGAAGACAAGAGAGGAAGAACAAGAAAGACAGAGACAGAAAAGAGAAAGAACAAGAAAGAGAAAAAAAATAGAAGAGAGAGAGAGGAGAGAGAGAAAAGAAAGAAAGAGAGCAAAGAAGAGAAAAGAGAGATAAGAAAGAAACAACAACAAGAAAACAGAAACTTTTGGTTTCTATATACACAAAATAGACAAAAACACTTGCCAAAGAGAAAGAACAGAAAAAAAAATAGAACTTTCCATTTCATATATATACAAAATAGACAAAAACACTGACAAAAACAAAGAACAGTTCCGTGGCCGGAACTTTCCAGTTCAGCTATCAATTAATAGAAAAAGAGACTAATAAAGAACAAAAACAAAGAACAAGCAGAACACAGAAAAACAGAAAAGAGTACAAGAATCAGAAAAAGAAGTTCCAGAAAGTAAATAGAAGAACAAGAGAAAAGAAGAAAGAAAACAAGGATCAGACAAAGAAAAGAGTCAGAGGAAGAAGAGGAAAAAAGACAAAAAGAAAGAAGAAAAAGAACAGAGAATCAGAGAAAAAAGGAGAGAAGAAGCAAGGGAATAGGAGAAAAAAGAAAAAGAGGAGAAGCAGAAGGAAAAGAAAGAACCCTCAGTCTTCCAAAAGACAGAGAAAGAAAAGACAAGAGAAAAAAGAGAGAAAAGAAAAGAACAGAGAAAAGAAAACACCCCATCTTATATTCTCTGTAAATAACATGATCAAGAGCAGAAAACAGAAAGAAAGAACAAGAAAAAAAGGAAAAAAGACAGAAAGAAGGAAGAGAAATAGGAATTACGCGAGGTAAAAACCGCTTGTCTTGGTGAAGAAGAAGAAAGAAGCCTGTCGTCCAAATGGACCAATTCAAGAAGGTACGAAGAAGGTGTTGACAGAGCAATTGGAAGAGTTGAAGTGTTGCTTGGAAAAGTCATAGCAGTTTAGTGAGTGGAATTTAAAGAGTATTTTTTTCCATTTTCCTGCCTCGAAGCTAACAAAAAAGAAAACAGAAAGAGGAAGGGGAAAAAGAGAGACAGAAGAGCAAGAGAAGGAAGTAGATTGTAGTCCATTCCCTGTGGAAGTCTGAAGTCGAAAAGAAAGAAAAGCAAAGAGAGAGAACAAAAGGAAAACAAAAAAAAAGACAAGAATACAGAGAAAAAAAGAAAGAAGGGAAAAGAGAATCAGAGAGGAGAAGAGAGAGAAAAGAAAGCAAAAGAAAAGAAGAGAGACAGAAGACAGAACAAAGAAAAAGACAGAAGAGAAAAGAACAAGAGAAAATCAGAAAACAAAGAGAACAAGAAAAAGAGGAGAGGAAAGAATCAGAAGAGAGAAAGAGAGACAGAAGAACGAGATCGAAAGAGAGAAGAAAGGAAAAGAGAAACAGAAGAAAACAAAGAAGAACAAGAAAAAGACAAACAAAAGAAAGAGAAAAGAAGAACAAGAGACAGATAAGAGAAGAGAGAAAAGAAGAGAGAACAAAGAGAAAAGAAGGAAAGAGAACAAGAGAGAGAGAAGAGAGAACAAAGAAGAAAACAGAAGAAGGAAAGAGAACAAGAAAAAAAGAATGAGAACAAGAGAAAGAGAGAGAGAGAGAGCAGAAAAAGAAGAGACAGAAAAGAGAGAACAAGAGACAGAGAAAAAAAAGAAGAAAAGAAGAGGAGAAAACAAGAAAAGAGAAGAAAAAGACAAAGAATCAGAACAAGATCAGAGAAAAAGAATCAGAACAAGAATCAGAAAAAGAACAAGACAGAAGAAGAGAGAAACAGAAAGGAAAGACAGAAGAAGAAGAGGAAGAGAGAAGAAAGGAGAAGACAGAGAGAACAAAGAAAAGAAAAAAGTAGAGACCAACAAGAAAAGAAAGAGAGAAGGATGCATTCCACTCAAAAAAGAGGAAAAAGGGAGAAAGAGAGACAGAAAAGAAGAAAAAATGGAAAGAAAAACAAAAGACAGAAAGAGGAAGTAGAAAGAAAAAAAGAGAGAGGGAAAGAGAAAGAAGGAAAAGACAAAGAAATCGAAGAAAAAAGAAAGAAGAGAGAAGGAGGAAACAGAAGAAAAAGCTGCTCTAAACAAGGAAAAAGGAAAAATGCTTATATACACAATTACCAAAAAGGGAAGAAGCCTGTTTCACTATTGACATATGCATCAAACAAAGAACAATATAGAAGAAAACAAACAAAGACTTCCCTCGAAAAATGGAAAAACCAGAAAGAAAACAAGAAAAAATGTAGAGAAAAGAAAATAAGGGACGACAACAAAAAGAGAAAGAAAAAAACAAGACAAAAAGAAAGAAAAGAAAAGATCCCCCAAAGAACCTTTCAGAAGAGGACACTTTGGGTTGAAAACACTAGAAAGGATTCACACAATAAAGAAAATAACACCCATTTTTTCATTTTTGTAAAATCTCTAGGAAAGCGGAGCAAAGATATTGGAATTTTAGAGTGAACTCATGAGTTCGAAGCCTAAGACAGTGCTCCTGTAACAAAGAATTCACAGAAAAAATACCCGAAAAAGAAGAAGACCCAAAAAGAATGTCCTTCCTCACAAACAATCAAGCAAACAAAGAATCCAAAGTCCCCGTGAACCAGACAAGAGAGAAGACAAGAATCCAAGAAGAGAGAAAAAGGAAAACCAAAGCGAAATCCATTGACACGAAGATCTCTCAGAAAACAAAAATGGGTCTTGATCAAGAAGTCAGAAAAGACAGAAAAAGATGGAAAATAAAAGAAGAAAAAGAACACAAAACAAAAAGAAAGAAGCAAGAGAAGAAATCGGAGGAAGAATCAGAGAAAAGAAGAAAGAGAAAAACAACAAGAAAGAAAGAGAGGAAAAAGAAAGAAGAAGAACAAGTGTCAGAGAGTTAGACAAAGAACAGAGAGAAAGAAAACAAAAAAGAAAAGAGAAGGAGAAAGAAGGGAATCATAGAAGAAGAGAAGAACAAAAAAGAGAAAAAGCAAATGGCAGCATCCTTTTTTTGTTGTCGTCCATTTGGTCAAATACAGAAGAAAGACAAAGAACAAGAAAGAAACCTAGAAAAACAAGCAAGAAAGAGAGGAGAATGGAAAGAGAGGAAAATAGAAAGAAAGGAGAATTTGGTTGTCGTCCATTTTCGGATTTCAGAAAGAAGAAACAAAAAGAGAAGGGAAAAGAGAGGAAAAAAAGAAAACAAGAGAAAAAGATCATAGAAAAGAGAAAGCTAAAAGAGAGAAGAAAAAAGGGCAGAAAAAAGAAAGAAGAGAGAATGCGGAAAAAAGAGTAGAGAAAAGAGAGAGCAGAAAAAAAAAGAGAAAAGGAGCAGAGAAGAGAAAGAGAAGAGATAGAGAATAAGTGTCAGAAACAAGAAGAAAGGGGAGTCAGAAAAAAGAACAAGAAAAGGAAGTACCAGTCCGAAAAGAAAACAAGAGCAAAATAAGAGAGAAAAAAGGAAGAGAAGAGAGAAAAAAAAGAGACAAGAAAGAAGAATCAGAGAAAGAGAAGAGGGGTCAGCGTATATAATACAAGTTCCACTTCTCGATTGAAAAGAAAAAACAAGAGAAGAGAAAGCCTAGCTATCAGACAATCTCAGGAAAAAAAAATCTATTGACAGAAGAAGAACAAGAGAAAGAGAGGAGAAGTCAGAAAAGAAGGGAAAAAAGAAACCAAAAGAAAAGAAGTCAGAAAAACAAGAAGAAAAGAGAGAGAAAAAGTAGAGAGAAGAGAGAGGAAAAAAAAGAAGAGACGGAGAAAACAAGGGAAAGAAGAAAGAAAGAAAATAAAGAACCAAAAAAAATAAGAAGTCATTGTATGGAAAGAAAAAACTTCCACAACCAAATGCTAGGAAAGAAAAGAAGTCAGAAAGAAAAAAAGAAGTCAGAAAAACAAAGAAAGAAAACAAAGAACCAGAAGAAGAGAATAAGGGGTCGTTGTATGGAAAGCAGAGAAAAACTTACAAAACCAAATGATCGGAAAGCAAAGAAGTCAGAAAAGAAAGACAGAAAAGAAAGAAAGAGAGAAGGGAAAAGAAACAGAAAGAGAAGAGAGAGAAGACGATCAGACAGAGAAGGAGAGAGAAAAGAAGAATCAGAGAAAGAAGAAAAGAGAAGAAGAAAAGAGAAGAAGAAAAGAGTCAGAAAGAGAAGAAAAGAGAGGAAGAGAAGAGAACAAGAGAAAGAGAGAAGAAAAAAAAAGAAAGGAAAATAGTGGAAAAGAAAGAAAACAAAAAAAAGAATCAAAAAAAGTACTCCGGAAGATAACCAAAAGGAAAGAAATAGAATAGATACATACAGATAGAAAACATAACAAAACAAAGAGAATGCTCAAAATACTGATGAGGGCCTTGCTTCCCTCGTCACTACTCTGACTCCAGAGATGCATGCAAATCCTTCCACTAAACCAAGTGAACTAACTAAGGAACAGAGGAACTGCCTTTAAGACAGCGAGCGAACACAAACAAAATACCAAAATAAACAAAAGGAAGACAATATTAAACATTTAAATACATTTAGATATTAGATAGTATTTCTATTTTATTTACTTAATTATAATTAGCTGTTAGATTAGATTATATAATTATGTAAATAAGAAAAATTATATTATAAATAAATATTTTTAAAAGAAAAGAATCGAAAAAAAGAGAGAATGGCAGAGAGAGAAGAATGGAACAAATTAATACAAACCAAATGTAATGGCTAGGACTTGAAGTTAGTAGGCGAAGTCACAAGACCCTTCCGATGTCCGCATTTTTCTTCATTGTCCCCAAAAGCAGCAGCATGCCATACCCAAAAGAAGATTCCTACTCAACAATCAGAAATCATGAATACTTTTCATTTGTCCATTCCACTAGAAGAGATCAAGAGAGAAGAAAAGATCAGACAGAGAACAAAGAGAAGGGAGAGAGAAAGAGATAAGAAAAAATAAGGAATAAGATAAAATAAGGAGTAGACAGAAAAAGAGAACAAGAAGAAGAACAATAAAAAGAAAAGAAAAGAAAAAAAGAGAAAAGGTGAAGAAAGAGCGAGAGGAAGAATCAAAAGAAAGAAGAAAAAGAAGAAGGAAAGAAAGAGAGAGACAGAAGAGAAAACAAAACAAGAAAGAGAGACAGAAAAGAAAGAGGAAAGAGAAGAGAGGAAAGAACAAGAAAAGAAAGGGAAAGAAGAAGAAGAAAAGAGAAAGACAAGAAAGAGAAAAAGAGCAAACAGAAAAGAGAACAAGAAAAGAAAGAAGAACAAGAGAAAAAGACAAAGAAAGAGAAAAAAGAAGAGAATAACGGAGAAGAGAGAATAGAAGGAAGATTCTTTCCAGAGAGAAAACTATTCGAGTACATATGCATCTGGGCAAGGAAATCCTTCCTACGACTTCTGATAAGTGTATTCCTCTTCTATTAAAATTTAAATATAGAAATGTAGATAGCTGTCACTCATTGTCTATTTCATTTCATACCTTTTTTACTAATTGTATATTCTAAATCCTAACTAATGCACCATACCGGTAACATTTCATCGAGACAGAAGGTGGGTGAAAGAAAATAAAAAAGTCTGTCTTTTTATATCAGGATAAGAACAATTCAGAAACTAAACAAGTACTAGTAGACGGAAAGAACAGCTGATTAAGGTAAAAATTAGCAATCAATCCAAACCAAACTCAGGAGTCTCGGGGAACCATGCCCTGGGATCATATGTGAACTTTCGACTTTCGAAATGGGAGTCCTACTTCTTTTTTACAAGGGTCCGAAGTGGACAAAAAAAAAGAATTTTATAAAGATAAAAAAGTAAGTAAGAAAGAATCTTTGAATGGGAAGAATTAAAAACCGGCAGTGTAGAGGGTTGGAGTAAAATGAAAAAATAATAACAATGACGGATTTTATTCAAACGAGAAGCCAAGTTCTTCTTTCTTTTCGTTCAACCAAGACGATCTTTCTTTAGTCAACTCAACAACGAAAACGAAGGAATCAAAAGAGAAGAAAGGACGCCCTCATGTATGGAAATAAAAGAAAAACCAGAAATGCCTTCAATTCTATATAAAATCTATATAGAAATAAAAAATAAATCCGATTATGATGAAAGCTGTACCGAACTGTAATAAATCTAGCTATATCTATATATAGAAATGAAAAAAATGAAAGTAATGTATAGTAATTTGTTAGTCTAACTTAGTGAATCTTAGTAGAAATAATATTTCTATGCTTATGGTTATTAATCAGCAGACTGCTCTTTTCACCTTTTACATACTTGCATTTTTCCTTACAGTTAGAACTTATAATATATATAATATATAATAGTATAATAATAATCTAAATCCAATAGTCATGAAAGTATGCGAATGCAGTAAGAAGGGAAAAAAGGAGTTTTTGGAAAAACCAGAGGATTGGCTCAGGCAGGGATGGGGATTCTAGCCCAAACAAACGAATAGTACCCGATAAGAGATAATTGAGATTGGGAACGAAAGGCCAGAATTGATTCAAAACGGAAATAAGCAAAAAGAAAGCAAAAGATCTTCCATCACGAAAACCTCCCTTTGAAATAAAAAAATAATAACATATGCAGCTAAACCAACAATGACAAAAGCTCTGTATGTAGTAAGATGCTCCAGTCCCATTTCCAAGTTCTTTTGTTAAATACTTTGTTTTAATGGATCTTCACTGAAAAGAAAAAGACATTTTCTATTTTATAAATAATCGAAAAAGCATAAATGAGAAGAAAAGGAATAAAAAATAAAATAGAAAAGAAGAATAAGAAAATGAAGACAAGAGAAAGAAAGCCAAAGTAACCAAAAGAAGAAGAGATAAATCCAAATAGGAAGAAGAAAGAGAGAGAATAAGAGAGAAGAAGAAAGATAGAGAAGAAAACAAGAAGAGAGACAGGAAAAAGAAGAGAGAAGAAAGAGAGAGAAGAAAAGAAGAGAAATCAGAAAAGAAAAAGAAAAATCAGAAGGAGAAGAAGAAAGAAAAGGAAACAAAAGAGAGGAAAGGAAGAAGAATCAGAGAGGAGAAGAGAAAGAAGACAGACAGAGAGAGAAGGAGTTCGAAGAGAAAAGAGAAAGAAAAACAGAAAAATGACTCGACTGGACAATCAATCAGAGAAAAATTCTGGTGGATCCTTGTTGATATCCAAGAATAAAAAGAAAGCCCCTTTGAGTACGAACAAAACCCTTCCAGTGAAATGAAAACTTTTCCTTGATCTCAGATAGAACGAGAAAATAATCCAATCTAAAAACCAAGCCCGACCTTACTCCCTTTATTTCCTATCTTTTGTGTTAGAATCGGAGGACAAAAAGTGAATTAGGTAAAGGTAAAAGACTAGAATCCATTTACAACGCATACCCAAAAATGGAAATAAAATAATGGATACTTTCCATTTCTATATATCTATATAGATAGAGATAGAGAAGGAAGGCAGGATAACATCAAACAAAAGAGGAGGCCTAGTATAACAGTCTCAGTTAGACAAGAGAATGCATTATACTATATTATATGCAAGGAAGGAAAGTAAGTTCTTAACTTACTTTTTTTTGGTATAGGACAATTGATATCTGATCTCGCACAATTATGAAAATAAATAGTTCGTCACTTTCTTCTTCTTTCTGACTTCTACTATATAAAATATAAAATACTATATAAAACTACTAACTATATAATAACTAAGTCAATGACTAAAGCCCCTTTTCGGAAAACTAAAAAAAACAAAGAAAAAAGAACTTTTTTCAATCATGTATGTAGGGATTTTCGAGGCGAATGAGCAGATCCCTTTTTTTATGTTTATTAGGAGCTGCTTGTTTTTCTACTTTTCCCTTCAACCATTTCTCTACCGAAGGATTCTTTTATTTATGAGATCTATGTATGTAGGAAATATCTTTCACTATACTTTACTTTTTTTCCATATTTTTAATTATATTTTCATTTTCATCATACCTACTTCCCTCTCTCTTTCTTTTTCGATCTGTTTCTTCTTTCTCTTTTCTCGACATTCTCTTTTTCCTCTCTTTTCTTTTTCGATCTCGCCTTCTTTTCTCTTTTTCTTGTTCTTTCTACTTTTTTTCTTTTGTATAGTTTTGTATAGAAATCAATATTAGAAAGATAAAGGTTTTAATGGTTTCATTCGTGCAATGTCTGCAATGTTTAAAAAATGTATATACACTGCTTGCAAAATGTAATTCTATAAAAAATTTCAAAATTTCTATAATAAATTAAATCAAAAAATGTAATCTATTATTTTTTCTATTACAATCTATTTATTATAATTAAAAAAAAATTCTAATCTAATTATCGAATTAAGTAAATGTTTCTCTCTCTTACAGACTTCTACTTGCCAATAAGGATACTTCCTCTCTTATCTGAGTGTAGGATTTTTTCCTGGCAAGTAGCATGTGTTGCGTCACTTAGTGGGGAGTAAGGGGCCGCTAATCTAAAAACATTTTTGTTCTTTCTCAATGGTGTTTTGTATATCTAATCTAGGAGTGACTGAGACTAAGATTTCTTTTTTTTCATGGTGAAATTAAGATTTCTTAACTTAATTCGTTTCATTTTATTCTACGCCGTTATCTTCTTCTTTGTCTTTGGTGGAAGCATGTCTTGAAAGCTGCTTGGTTTTTGTGTGCCCTGGAGTCGAATGTGGTGTAGAATCTCTAAGCTGCGTCTCTTTACTCTTTGCATTCTTTCCTTCTTTCTCTTTTTTCCATTCTTTTCTCTTTCTCTCTTTTCTTTCTTCTATTTCTGATTCTCCTTTTCCTCCACCTCTCTCTTATCTTTCTTATTGTCAATCTCTTTGAACATCTTTGTTGAGTTATTTTTACGATTTATGAAGTATAAAATACATCAACTATGGATTTCTCTCTTTTTTTTCGTTGTTTTGTTGATCTAGATGTATGTACTATTTCTATTAGTTCATATTAGAAAATAAAATTCCTAAATTACTATATTTCATAACTAAGTTAGGTTAAATCCTATAATTGTGTATATTAAGTAAATTTCCATTTTTTAAATAATGAACTAAGTTTCACGTTAACAAAGTCTATTTTATTTTCATAAATTTTAATTTATAAAATAATAACGAATGCAATGCTTTTTAATTTGGAAAAACGAAATCAAAAAAGCCCTTTTCCGGATTTGTTGAAAGGATTCTAGGCCATTTCTAAAAATCTAGTGATTTAGACTGGGTTGTGGGACTATTTCTCTTCTTCTTCTCCTCATCCTTATTCTATGTGAATCTGTGAGTATTCTCTTTTTAATGTGCTCTATTTTTAGTTCTATTCTTTTTTTTCGTGATGATCTTCTCTCTTTTTTTTTCGTTGAAAGCTCTGGTTCTGTTATTTATTTTTTACTTGTCTTGCTTGATTGTAAAAAATAAGGGCATTCTTTTTCCTTCTTTCTAGTGCCAGGTTCTTTCTTTCTGTTAATGGCAGCATTGACTCTTGCTTCATCCTTTTTTTGTTTTTTGTTAGTCACCCGCTTTTGTGTACTTTTCCTTTATTTCCAAGAAATTCTTTGGAATTTGTGTATATATTTTTTCTGTTCTTTTCTTTATCTATCTTGTCTTTTGATTAGAAAGTGTCGTCTATTTTTTTTCTTCATTTTATCTTTTTCTTTTTTTTTGGAACATGCATTCATTTTGTTTTTGTATTAAATGTTTAAGCTAGTCTTCGAAAGGCAGTTGTTCTCTTTTTCGTTATAAGATGGCTTTTTTCTCTCTTGTCTCTCTGTCTCTTTTTTCTACTTTTTTTTTTTCTTTTTTTTGATCTCTCTTTCTTCTCTTTGCTTTCCTCTCTCTTTTTCTGACTCTTCCTTTCTGCTTTTTTTCTCCTTCTATCTTTTTTCTTTGTTTTCTTTTTTTTCTCCACTCTCTTTCTCTTCTTTCTTTCTCTATTCTTTTTTCTATCCTTGTTTTTCTTTTCTGTCTTTCCAACTTCTTTCTTTTTTTGTTCTATATGTTTTCTGAGATGTTTATATTCGAAGGAAGAAAGGTTCTTTGAACCAACCCAATAACAAAAAAAAGAAACTCGACGATCTTCCATCATGGATAAGTTTGAGTTCATTAGGAAGAGTCAATGAAAAGAAAGAATTCATGATGGGACCGCACTTCCACTGCGAAGCTTTCCTCTTTAATTATAAAAAGAATTCAACAATGCATACACATCTCTTTTGTCACGATTCTTTCTGAGCACTTTTTTTTATTTATTTTTTTTACTATATCTAGAATAGAACTGAGTCTTTTTCTTTCATTATCATCTTTCTAAATATCTCTTATTTATTTTTTTTTCTAGTTTTTCGACGATTTCTAGTACAATTTCCTTTTCTGTCTCTGCATTTACTGCAGAGGAGTTTATTTTCTTTGTTTGATTTTTTTCTTTTTTTACGGTGATTTCTTCTTTTTTTTTCTTTCTTCTGCCGACTCTCTTTTTTATCTCCTCTTTCCTCTTCTTCTTTTCTCTTTTCTTTCTCCTCTTTCTATCGGTTTCTTCTTTCTGTTCTCTTTTCTTCTTCTCCTATCTGACTCCTCCGTTTTCTCTCTCTCTTCTTCCGTTTTTTATTTTGTTCTTGTTCTTTTTCCCTTCTTGGTTGTTTCATTAAAATGTTTTCCTTTTTGTGATAGATTTTCATTTTTCAGTGACATTTTTCTTTGCGACGGTTTTCCTTATTTGTCTTGTCTCTCCTTTCTTTGTCTTCTTTCTTTTTTTCTTCTCTTTCTACTTGTTGTCTTTTCTTGTCTTCTTTTCTCTTTTTTTTTCTTCTCTCTCTTTTCCCTGTTTTCTTTCTTCTGTTTCCTTTTTTTTCTCTTTTCGTTCTTTCTTTTTTCTTCTTTTTAGAAAACCTCTACTACCCTTTATCTTTAGAGTGTAAGACTTCTTTCCTTAATGTTCCCCGGCTTCTTTCTTCTTTCTTTTGTTTGCTGACTCTTTATTTCCTCTATTTTTCTTTGTGTTTTCTCTCTTTTCTTTGTTTGATTGAATTTTTACATGTCTTCTTTCCGATTTCTAGAGACTGGAGGGCACCTTTTACTACTTTATGGCAAGGGGCATGCTTGAGTCATTGAGGCTAAAAGGGGCTGTCGACCATTGTGTAATCTAATACCATTTCAAACAGCGTTTTACGTTCTGTATCTATATAGTTTTGTGTTTAGTAGATCTACTAGTTACGGAGACTATTCTATTTATATTTTTTTTATTTCTATTATTTTTTTTTGAACGATTTCTTGTTGTGTTGTACTTTATTTGCTTCTTGTGAATTCTTTTTTTCGCTGTCATAATGTCGTAATGGTCCCCATTGTCCTTGTGTAGAAAAAAGTATTTCTTAAAGGCGGCGTCGTCGTCTTTCTGATTCTCATCTCAAAAGAGATAGTTTTTTCTTTTCTGGTCGATGGTATAGGCCCAAAGGTACTTTTCATGAATTTTTGTATACATTTTTGAATTTTTTTCTTTCTGCCCTTTTCCTTTTTTTCACTTCCCTTTTTCCTTCTTTCTTTTCTCTTTTTTATTTTTTGGATCCTTCTTTTCTCTCTTTTTTGTTTTCTTCTTCTCCTGTCTCTTTCTTGTTCTTTCTCTGATTCTTTTCTTCTTTTTTTTCTTTCTTGTTCTTTCTCTGATTTTTTTCTCTTGTTCTTCTGGAACTTCTTGTTCTTTTTATTCTTTCTCTTTTCCTCTTTCTCCTCTCTTTTTGATATTGTAGTAGGCCCAGAATTGAAGGAGTGTCTTCTGGCTGGGAATTTTTCATTGTTTGATGCCTCCTCCTGGATCTCACACAATAGTTTTTTCAAAAGTCTTTTATTCTTTTTCGTCTTTCAGAAGTGAGCTAGTATTTGTTTTCTTCGGTCGGGTCTCCGGTGCTAGGGTCTTTGAAGCAGGTGTCTTCTTTCTGTTTGTTTTCATTTCAAGGCTTCTTTTCTTCTCTTTCTCCCTCGATCCCTACTCCACGAGCTCGACTAGAAAGAAAGAGGAGAATAGAAAGACCGAAAAGAGACAAGAATCAGAGGAGGGAGAGAAAGAGCGAAAGAAGAAAGAAGAGAACGAAAGAGGAGACGAAAAAAGAGAGAAGAGGAGAAAGAAAGCAAAAAAAGAGAGAGGAAGAGAAAAAAAAAGAGAAGAAACAAAAAAGAGAAAAGAAAGAATGATGGTAGGGACAGCAGAAGAGAGAAAAGAAAGAAGCGGAGTGATGCATCGAAAACCTTGTTTTTATCTTAGTAACTGTGCTGATAAATGGAAATATTTCTTAAAAATGAAAAAAAATCTATTATTTTTCGAGATGTGTCTAGCCGAACTTTGTTCACCCCAGAGTATTCCTAATTAATAATATTGTATAAAAGATTGTATAAAAGAGGGAACAAAGGGAGAGCTGTGCTTGTCTTGTTTCTTTTTTTTACTCTATTTTTTTCATATTTTTAATAAACAATGTAGATCTAGATCTTCGAAAATTATTTTTGGAATCTAGAATAAGAAAAATAAATAATTAATATAATAATTAATATAATAAGTAAATGTTTTCCTAAATTGTTTCTGGAAAAATAACGAAAAAAATAGAAACACCTCGGATTCTAGAGGGCTTGGAGGCCATATAGGTTGTTCGAGTGATTGAGAGTTAGGAGTAGACCTGCCTGTCCGTCCGGCTACCCCTTCCTTCTCTTCTATAGAAAAAAAAAAGAGATGTTCTTTTTCCTGCTCTATGCAAGTCTTTTTGAGCTTCTTTTTATTCCTATTCTTTCTTGTGCTTATCTTCTTTTTTCCTCTCTTGTTCTTTATTTTTGCATTTTTAGTCTCGTAGGTTTCTAAACCTAATTTTAGTTTTTTTAATTATGACTTGTGGAGCGGGCTTTTCAAGTCTTGCATCTTTTTGCTAAAAAGGGATTTCCTTGGTTGATATTATTTTTTTCGTTCCCCTAGGGTAGAAAAATGTTATTCAGGGCCTTCCATATCATGTATTTTGTAAGCTTTCCTTTTTTTTTGTTTTTTCCCTTCTTCTTTCGTTGTTTCTCTTTCAGGGTATTGTTTCGTTTATAAGATCTTTTGATTTCTCTAACGGCTACTACTATATTCTATATAATCTATCTAATATCTATCTAATATCAAGGAATCTTTTTTTAGTTTATGGCTCATAATTAGACAGGCCTGGAAGAATAAAGTAGCAAGTGAGTCGTCCCTCTCTAATTAGATAGAGGAAATTCTAAGGACCATATAGAATAGAATTTTTCCGTTTGACTTAGGTCGGGGGGAAGATCTTTTCTGAGTCCTTGCCTTTTGACCTCTTCTCTTTGTTGTTTTTTTTTATAGATTATAGATTCTTTTTTTTTCTTTTCATTTTTACTTTTGAATTTTTTCTCTTTGCTTAAATTATTTATATTTTTTTTTTTATTTTTAGTAAAATTTTTTTAATACGAAAAAATTATAAAAATGGCATTTATGCAATGTCCTTGTTTTTGAATCAAAACAACCTTTTTTAGGATCCTTCCAATTTTTGAAAGCATTTTTGTCCTAATTCACACTAAGGGCGAAGTGATGTCGTCCTCTGTATTCCGACACATTTTACGGGAGCACTCCTTTTTTCTTTAATTAAATTATATGAGTGTGCTCTATTATTTTGTATGTTTCTCTATTGCTCTTTGTTCTTTTTCCTCTGTCTCCTTATCGATCTTTTTTTTCTCTCCGAATTCTTTTCTCTTGTTTTTTGACTTTTGCTCTCTTTTTTTTCCTTTTTTGTTTTCTTTCTTCTTCTCTATTTTTCTTTTTTCTCTTGTTCTTCTCCAACTTTCTTCTTGTTCTCTTCTCTTGTCTTTTCTTTTGTCTTTTCTCTCTTTCTTTTCGGACTGGTCCTTCTTTTTTCTTGTTCTCTCTTTCTCCTTCTGCGGTCTTCTTTTTTGTTTTCTTTTTCTTGTTTTCTCTCCTCTTTTCTCTATTTTTTATATATTTCTCGAAAAGAAAAAGTAAACAAAAAAAACAAAAGAAAAGAAAAAAAAAGAAGAAATAACAAAACAAGGACAAAGGTTATGGTATTAAGTAAAAAAAATCTCGCTAATAGAACTAAATAGAACTAAAAAAAATCTTCGTGTTGCATTAAAAGTCCGAAAGAAGTCCTGGAGAAGATGGAGGAAATAGAAAACATGTAGAAAGGCTTCGAACCTAAAACTTTCAACAACCAATGCCGTTGCTCTAGCGACTCTGCCAATACCAGCTCGAAAGCAAGGAGATAGCTATAAGCTATCATGGAATAAGTATTTTGATAGTCTGAATGGATCTGAATACTGGAATTTTTGAATGAACTAGAACCTTGGGTACAGGCAGAGTTCCCATAGAAAATAGTAAGAAGGAACTCACATCTCACATTATTATAATTATACACTAGCATCAAATTTACGAATTGTGCCGAAACATAAAATCCTATAAAAAATCTTATCTAATAGTCATCATCTTTATTTTACTTATTATATTATTTATTATTTATAGGTTATTTTTCTTATATTATAGGTTATTTTCTAAGATTTACTTTTCTTATTTTATTAATACTTAACTTATTCTTATTTTTAATTAACTAACTTATTAATTAAAAA
>JAYMSM010000108.1:0-17444 GCA_036897885.1 Plantago crassifolia | reverse complement strand
ACACATCCATACTAAATGCAACTTATAAATCAGAACTAACTTATTTAAAGATCAGACTTACTTTTAACACCCAAATGAGAGCCAGGCAGGCAGCAGGACTGTCCACTCACCATGAAGTTTTGATGTTGCATCTGATTCTCAGCGACAATTCTCACACACTCTTTTAAGTGCTTGAATTTGAATTTGAACACCTATATGCTGGACCTGATTCTTCAAAAATATTCTGAGGTTTACTCAGAGACCTTCTCACAGATGCAAACACATGTTTGAAACGTGCTGTTGCCTGTTAGAGATGTTGATTCCAATATTTGTTATTTATGTTAGTATACTCACTTCAAATCGACGGATCTACTTATGAACATACTAGTAGGGGCATCTGCAACCCACTCCTTATTCTCTCTATGGCCCAAATAAAAAGTATATTGTGAATTTCCTATAAAATAGAAAAGAGATAATATTCTGCCCCGCACCAAACATTTTCTTAATAAATTTCTGTTCTTGCCCTGATCAACTGGTATTCACGATCATGGAGAGTCATAATGGACCTTTTTCTCCTGATTTTACATGTTCAATCAACTGGAAATAAAAATTGAAGTGTCTGAGGTGATGCAAGAATGTCACAGGTCCAGACAGATTTTCAAATTATAAGCAGCTCAGGAATCTTTCAGCCACATGTTTTGATGAAGCAAAGAAAGAAGAATGGTGAAACCAAACACAAAACCCATATTCACCCTTCTAAATCTTCAATGAGACAAAAACAAAGGCACAAATGAAAACTTGATCCGGGTTCTCTTGCTGAAAAGGCTCTCCTTTGAAAAGAAAAAGGTGGTAGTATAAAAGAAAAAATGTCTCTGTCAGAGGTCTAACTGGTCTAAGATTTACCCCCTCCATTAGAAAACTCCTTGATTCTTCAGAAGTACTATTTGGCATCACTCCTGAAGCTCAGACCACTAACCACTCGAGAGCAATAGTTTTATTCTTGGGGACTACCATAGACCTGCTTAAACAAAATGATATCCAATGAATACAATTTGCAAAGTATTCTTTCATCTTCTATTAGGAATCATCCCCCTACAAGAAAAGAATTCAAGTACGAGAATCTAATTCTCCTACACTGTAGCGTCGCAAAATAATGCTATAGAACGTAGCCAATTTTGTGATAATAAAAACACTACCTAACAGCAGACCAACAACATAGTCTAATATAACTGATATCCGCACTTCCATTTCTCTTGCAAGAAATAGAGGGCATCCATGGCAGCCAAGACACTCCGCTGCAGGTGGTGTGGGCTGCTTTCCCGTGTGCCATTTGAAGCACAATCAGTATCCTGTCCATCATGTCATCATATTACAATAGTCCAGGGTAGTCCATCTGGTGGAAATCTCATGCCTGTGAATGGATATGGGACAAACCCAGGCTATGCACCATACAATAGACCTCATTGTCCTGTGAATGCAGGTAATGCTTATCTAATGCAATCACAGACACCCCGTCCCATGGCCAACATTAATTATTATCAAGCACCGCGTCATTTACGTCCTGTTAATGTTTATCAAACATCACGAAGTATGCGTCCTCCTGTTAATGGTAATCAAGTTCCACAGCAGTTACGTGCTCCTGTTAATGTTAATCAAGTGCCACAGCAGTTACGCGCTCCTGTTAATGTTAATCAAGTACCACAGCATTTAAGTCCTCCGGGTGCATATGGGCGTAAACGAGCTGTTCTCTGCGGCATTAACTACAAGGGAAACAAGCATAGTCTTGATGGAAGTATCAATGATGTTTTATGGATGAGAAGGCTTTTGGTTGGAAAGTTGGGGTTTCCAAACTCCTCTGTCCTAGTTCTAACAGGTATTTTTTGTTTAAACGACAAACTATTACAAAGTACAAACTATCAAAATGTACACCTAAACCTGCACCTCCCTAGGCTCGAACCCCAAACCTCCTACTTGCAACTCCTCTCCTCTTCCGCTGGGCCACCTTATGACTCCCAGTTCTAACAGGTATTACTAGGGCTGGCCAAGAAATTATAATTTATAGACATTTTATATTGACATAAATTTGTTTCAAGTAGATGAGGCCACCACACTTTGTACTATCAAAGTGTTACTTATGATTGCTGTTAATTAAAAGTTAGAACCTCAAATAGATATTAATTTTCAGTGGTGTGCCTTGATTTCCCAATACACTACAGAAGATGAGGACTACACACGTATTCCAACAAAGAAAAATATCAGATCTGCACTACGTTGGCTTGTCCATGGTTGTCAGCCAGGGGACTCTTTGGTATTTCACTACTCCGGGCATGGGGCACAGGTCAAAGACCGTGACGGAGATGAACTAGATGGCTTTGACGAATCATTGTTACCAGTGGACTACGAGACTGAGGGAAGAATACTAGACGATGAAATTAATGCCGTAATTGTCCGGCCTCTACCACATAGACTAACAATTCATGCCATTGTAGACACTTGCTTCCGTGGGACATTGTTAGATCTTCCAAATGTGTGCAGAATAAGCAGGTCTGAGTTGATCATATGCATTTGAATATTAGTGGTTATTACTTCATTCTAGGGTCAAGTAAATTAAGTGGCTTCATTATGTAATTTTTATATTCAGGCAAGGATCTTACAAATGGGAAGATCACCATATGCCACATGCCACATATAAAGGAACCAGTGGAGGATTTGCAGTATCTATCAGTGCCTGTGATGATCATCAAAACTCTGGAGATACCACGGTTAGAATTCATATTATTTCCTTTCCAAACTGATTCATGTTACATAGTTTCTTTAGTACCTTAGTAAGGAAAACACCAAGTAACGGCACATCTATCCTGAATAGCGGGATCCTGGGGGATTGACAACACTCAATGTATAAAGTAAAAGTACTAGAATTCATCTTAGGAGCTTCATTACAACTCCAACCATAAGGGTGGCCAAGTGGTAAGCAAGCTCAGGAGAGGTCGGGGGTTAGCGGAGGCATAAGGTGGTTTAGATTGGAGTTATAAGGTTTATGGATGTAATGAAGTTATAAGGTGGTTTAGGAGTAGTAGTGTAGTTAGATTTGCCGTTCCAAAAAAGGAGCCTCATTTATCTGAGCATGATAAAGTTAAAAAAGCAAGCAAATCCAAAATTAATATATTTCTGCAGCAAAACTCAACTAGCTTGACAATCGGTCCAAGAAGCAAACTAAAAGCTTAAAAGCTCATCACCTGTGTATGCAACATATATGTGGAATCAATAAATATTTATTGGTAACTGACCTAATAAATTTTTCAGGCTTTTACAGGTTTACCACTAGGAGCACTGACTTACTGCCTTGTCCAAACTTTGGAGCAAGAACCAAGATTGACTTACGGACGTTTACTTATGACCATGCGCAAGAGGATAGATGCCGTACGAGGCCAAGTTTTGAATAGCGAGGCATCTAAATCATCACAGGTTCTCCTTTAGATATTCATCCTTCTTCACTTGCAAGAATAGCCACATATCAATAAGCAAAGTTTACAGTTCAAGACTTAAAGCAAAGAATTATGATAAGATATGATTTAACACTCAGATTGAGCCAATTGCTGCAAAAGAAAAATGTATACAGTAAAAAATTGGATGAAATAATTGAGAGTTTTGGACTCTTTTCTGTTTTCTAGAAGTCTGTGGGGGTCTATTTCATTTATAATATTATTATCTTTTATATGCTACTAGCATTCCTTAAGAAGGAAGTCATCTGCTGCAATATTATCTCATGACTGCGACCCGATTTAGCAGATTAAGCATAAACTCTGCTTCTGAAAATCCTAGGTATAATGAAACCAGAACTTTTTTCCTCATTTACAACTATAAAGTCCCCATCCACTTTCCTATTTTCAGTATTCCAAATAAATGCATGTACGCAAAATATCATCCGCTTAATAAGATTTTAGATCTCTGATTACTTATTGCTTATAAATACCAATAATCAATCCGTGACCCTCCATTTTAACTTTACTGTATGGTTTCAGTCAATTGACTTTATAACTATTAGTTAACGGGTGTTTACTTAACTCTGCAGGAACCTCTATTGTCATCTTCTAATATGTTTGACATTCACTCAAAGCCTTTTACTATGTAAAATAAGTGAGAAATCACCTCAGCGGTCGGCTAGCTGGCACAATACATAATGCATTAGCTAGTACACGGAATTGGATATTGTGATCCATCTGTCTATCAATAACTGCATATACTGCACTGTAAAAATTGCTGATCTTGTAGCAATTGATTGAGAAAAGAATGTATGTGCATTATCTGTATTTTTGAAACTCAACTTCCTGTACAAAGCTTTGGGTTAAAAAAAAGGTTGTGCAACTTCTCAAGTAACTACTATAACCTCTTATCTGCACACATATTATGATTGCATGTTTTTTTACAATTGCTCATTATCGATTACGTAGTAACTTGAATTTCTTGTCTTCATTTGTGTAGGGATGGATTTTTCAGACGCTCCTAATGTCCCCGTTTGCCAGATGAAGTATTTTTTCAAGAATGATTCAGCTTGGACTCCATTCTTGGAACTACACTTTGTGAATGCCCTCGCACAGTATGCACTCACAAACGGCCTGCCGCTCGATCAGTACAGCCCGGCCCTAGGTATGGCACGTGGAATGTTGTTGAAAATAGCCAACTGTTTTGATGATGACGACATTAAGGCACGTTTCAACATGCTCAAGCAACGACTAAATGCCTTCATTGCTGTTATTAACACAACGGATGTGTTTTACGACAAGTTCGAGAACACCGTTTCCGGACCTCGCTATATCTGGCGAACCTTAGCATCAGTAATTTTTCTTCTTGATTTACTGATTGTTTTTTTATTATTATTAACTGTTCAGAGTTCGAAATTGGGGTCGGAGTTAAATCTAACTTATTAATTAATGATAGTCAAATAATGCATTGTTAAAATGTAGGAGTTACAATCGTAGGACATAAAATGTAATGATTGTTTAAACTTTATGCTTTCTTAAGCAGTATATATTTATTTGTCTAAATTCATTTCTGTCCAGGAGCACTTGTATGCCCCCGCGTACCGCAACTACGGGGAAGTGCATTACAAGAAGTTGTGTTTAATATTTGGAAAACCCGACTCTGACGATGAATCTGGATCGTTGGGGAATCTTAATCTGAGCTCAGACGTTGAGGGAACGCCAACTAAACCTTCAAGACCCACGCGGGCTGGTAAAACCCTACGTGCAACTTCGGCTAGCAGAAATCTCGGTTTTGGAGGTGAGGGGCCCAGTGATCCAATTAATGCAGTTCCTAGGACCGTTCTTGGCAACCCGAATTGGGTTGTCACAGCTAACTACACGGCAGATTTTGCGGGTCACGACCATCGATACTCGAACGAGTCACCAGCGTGGGGGTTGGATGCTAACAGTTCAAACTTCATGAATGCTCAACAAGGTGATGGAGGTAATGAGATTGGCCTCCCAAGTGTTGGGTTATCTGACTCAGCCCATTTCGATAACTGGCCTCCGTGGACCCATGTCGTCGAACCAGAATCTAGCTACCATGGAGCTCCAACCCGAGAGAATCCAGGAGGGTGTGCTTGGGATGGCACTGGGTCTTCAACCAGCCATCAGTTCTGAGTCGTATTTGTGTATGGCTTTGCTTTTGGGGGATGATCTGTTGGAGTGGACGGGTTTCTAAGTACATCTCGTCATTACCAGTGTGTAATAAAAACTTAGGGTCCTTAATTCTGCATCGTGTGGTCGCACTTAATGCAAGTCAATCGAGTTTTAAAGTTTACCTGGATATTAGTGGTGTGTAATAAAAAAAAGTGACTGTGTCGTTGTGGTTTGAGTTCTATTTCAGCATTTTCATCATGTATTTTTTTTCAGTTTTCTATGTAATCCCTCAGTTCAAATTCCAACGCCTTGCTTTATAAATCCTTGTTCATATATTAACGATGTCTTGTTTATTAACATGTATACAACTGAAGGTGGACATTATTAAGTAATTTTAATGATTATGAATTATGTAAGTATTTAACATGTGCAGGGGGAATTAAAAAACAGATTTTATACAAATTATACAAATAAAAGGAGATTAATGATTAACTCCTCCTGTCACGTAATCTAGCTACCATGATAATTAACCTTGTTCCCCAAATTGAAGTTTATAATCCTTGCTCACTTTTGCCTAACCATACAACCTTTTACTTACTATTTTTGCACAAGTTGTATACACCAATTTTTGTCTTTTATCATCATTTGGCATTGGAAACAAACGTTTCCATACATTGCAATGGCAGGGGAAATGTAACAGACCCTTTTGCTCCTGCTTTTTCTATTTGCATGGCAGCTTTGGTCTTTTGGATTTAACCTTGGCATATGTAGGAGATTTTTAAAGCATGAGTGCATATCCACACATCCAATTTGTAATGCAAAACGTGTGTCCTACCATTTTTGGCAAAGTTCATGTATGAAATGACAATAGCCATTGATGGTTGAAGCCAACTTTTGCATGCATAAGGCAACAAAATTCGGTGGCCATTGCACTGCATAAAGTTCCTATATTTGCGCAAGTAATGCTGCAGTTGTGGACGAAATCAGGTACTCAACAGATATGAAGAGGGCATGAACCGTTGCTTTTTTGAAAAAGAAAATAATTGAGGGGTGAACAAATAGTTTCTTCACCTCGTGAAGTATCTTACACTTGATTCGATCTTATCGCTACATGCATAGTCGGTATCAATTATTTCAAACTATTAATTCGCTCACTTGCGTAAGTGTATTCTCGAGATGGCTTTATTGAATTGGTACAATTCATTGGATTCCATTGATGGATTTGTGGGTGATGATTTGATTTTTGAAAGGGAAACTAAAGGAGGGGTAAACAAACAGTTAGATCACGTTACGAAATATCATCAGGTTGATTCTATCTTATCGTTTTTTGTTGACTGATAATCAATTGTCCCCAATAATTAAATTGCTTCACTTTAGTATTTGTATTATCGCGTTGGATTTATTTAATGGGTACAATTAATTAGATTAATTATTAAACATGATTTGTTTTTTAACCGATATTCTTTATAGGTCAAACCTATAGCGATTTTAAGTGTCAAACGAGCACGCATTATTGGTTGTACAACTTAATATTCACATATAACACAGATACGCCGACTACACTTCGTTTTTTCAGATAAGTATAGAAATGTATCAAATGTACCAAATGTAGTACACCAATAATGTCGAAGCAACTCGTACTTGTTATAAAATAGGCTATAATTCACCTTCATTGTATTCCATCTCAACCTTACACAATATTTCACATTATTATGGCATACACTCCTCCACTGCCCCAATCTTGTTACCTATTTCCAAATGAAGAGCACTGGAGTGGTGACGTAGATGGGATATTTGTGGACAAGTTATGGAAGTGTTATTCCAGGTTTCCAGAACATGCAGATCTTAGGGTTCCATTCCCGGAGGCTATAAAGAAGGCAATATGGAAAGTAAACAAATCAAACGTGTACGGGCGGAGATTCACATTGGCCCATGGTCATGAACAATTTGAGATGTTGTTCAACAGGTTTCGCACTTTTGGGTACCTGTTGAAGTCCGGGTGCATTACCTGGACTCAATATCCAAATAGAGTAACCATTACCAACCAAGCTCATTTTCATGAAATTGTGCGAGTAAGTTGAATTTGCGTTTTTTACTGATTATAACAATTACTTTTATTGCCGCGATAAATGAAGTGTGCCGATGTCGTATATTTCAGGATGATCCATTAACAAGAGCATATGCCTATGAAGGTGATCCAAGTTGGGATGAATTCCCTACTATATTCAGGGAGTACCATCTTTACGAGGCCCAGTTGATTAGGAATGGGAGGGGCGATAATTATGCGGAGTTCATGGCAAGGTCGTACCAGAAATTTGTGTGACAAGGATATGTTCACAAGAAAATGAAGATTTGTTTAATGTGTCTGTCATTATGTTGTGTGTTTTCAAAGATTATGTCGCAGTCGTTGTTAACGCGAGACAGTTTGTATCGTTTACGTGCTTTAATTTCCCGTTGTGTTTTCATGTTTACGAATTTCGTCTGTCACTTTATGTATCTAATAAACAGTTTCGTTTCTAATTTTGTTTAACTTCATATCATTTGTACCATTTATCCAAAACTCCTACTTCTAAACTAATGAGGTGGTCAACATCATAATAACACACACAAATATGGACAGACTGCATCGATTCTTGTTGGTGATGCCAAAACCGAATTACCCATTTCAAGCCAACACATTTCACCACCATGGCATGCATTCCATCACCTTTTTTCATTGCCTTGTCAATGAAAAGTTGATTAAGCATGTGTTGTTTTGTTCCCTAGCTAAGTACCAAAACCATGCAACTTCCCAAGGCAACAAAAGCTTCCATCTCGGTCCACTACTTGGCAGAAAATAACTTTGAACTACTCTTTTCACCTCCCCTAATTAAAAGAGCAATCAATTTTACACCTCTTCACCTCTCACTCATCCTATTCGGTTCTTACCCCTTCACCAATCTGTAAAAAAAATCAGTCCACCTTAGCCAGCCATGGCAAGCAACTTCCCAACCTTCGTGCTCTTCGTGATCGACACAGAGAGGGCAAGAGCAGTAAGTTCAGTTTCAGTTAAATGCAAACTGATTTTATCTTAACTTTAAACCTTCTTGCAGCTTAAGGTTATTCAAACTCTTTTTTGTTTCGAATATAGCGAATCCCAAAGGCGTGGTCGCGTATGTTTGGCCTCAGGGTTCCTAGAGAAGCGCTAATTCAGGTGGATAACTGCGTTCCGGAACCAGTCACCACTAGTTGGGAGCGAGGTGATCTTTGGATCGAAGGTGGTTGGTATCAGTTCGTCCACAAGTATCAACTGCAATACCGTGATATACTCCAAGTGAGGTTTGAACTGCCACGAGTGTTTCACATACATGTTATGAGTTATGATGAATGCGGCCGCGAATATCCCCAGTTCACCCCAGCCGCACACCAACACGCAGGTAATGCAGCTTCTCCTATTATTGTGTTGGAACCACCCTCTTATTAGTTTTATTATCATTGAATTCAGCTTCATATTTGGTGAATCTTCCTAATTCAATGACTTGAGCATAGGGAGTTAAGGTTATCATTTTTATACATGTTAAGCTTTGTATTTCTGTTTTATACATGTTATGGGATTTACAGTTTAAATTGCTCGGCTTTAATACAATTGTAATATTTGTCGTAGGCAATGAGGATGAATCAGAGAGCATCTCTTTGGTTGACCTGACACTGTCCTCGGATTCCGATGAGGATGAAGAGGTAGTTGTTTCAAGCAAAGGTAAGGGAAAAGCTAAGGCGGGAGGTTCGGGATCAAACAGGAAAGGGAAGGGCAAGGAACCAGCGGGGGGTAGTGGAAGAAAGGGAATTAGAAGGTTTCTTCCTGTCCGACGAGTTAACACCCCTCCAGAATCATCAAGTGATTCAGATTCCAGTGACGGAGCTGAGGAACCCGAGTATGCACCTATAGAACACTCTTGCCGTGTGTCCGTTGCGCCTAGCTATCTCGAGGGGCAATGGAGATTGGTAAGATGCATAATGCATTGCAGCGTTTCATCCTAATTTATGTAACTGGTATTCAGTACTTTCAACCTTTGTAATTGGTGTGATATTGAATTCTGCAGAACTTGCCCACACAATTTGGAATCACGATGATCAGAGGCAAGAATCAACTAATCACCTTGCGTGTTCGTGGAGGAAATGACTACCAGGTTAGGGGTTCGAACTACAGAGACAAGTGGGCTAAACTCTTGGCTCCGGGTTGGAAGAATTTCGTTGACGCAAACGGGATCGAAAGAGGAGATGAACTCGTGATCCGGGCAGATCAAGCTGATCGCGACGTGTGGCATGTTGAGATAGTCAAACACAACTGATGGGAGATTGAGAGTTTCAGTGTGATGCTGTTTTCCTATGAAGTCGTCGTAGCTTTTTAAATTCTGTATGAACAATACGTTTGCATGTGTCATTTGGTGTTAACTTGTACTTTGGATTCGTCTTAATGTTCTGCATGAAAACATGTTATGGTGTTTGTCCTTAATTCGTGTTTTAATCAATGACGGAGTAGATTGAAATAACGCACATTACTCGGTCGAAATTTATATTTCGTTACTATTTCTCATCGAACTAATCTAAGATGGGAACTACACATTCATGTTTTTATAGACATCATCATTTATCAACTACACTCTAACTCATCTTACTAATGTACTTCATCCAACTAATCTAACTTATCGTTTTTTCGGTTAATTGAACAACTCTGCTCTATTCAAATGTGATATGAATCAACTAATCCCCCGATTTCATGTTTAACATAGCAACTTAAATTCATAAAAAAACTACAAATGGAAGATAAAATTAAAATGGAGGGTAATAAAGATGCATACTTCAAAGGTGGCCAACATCCATATATGGACATGCTGCAGCATCCCTACCTTCTGCATGGTGTCTATCATATTGTCAATCAAACAACATGATTGACATATTGTTTTTTTCCCAAATTGCTTTTTGCACTTAACTCTTACCATTTTGATTCTACTATTGTATGAACCCCATAACACACCACTATATATAGTGCTTCAGAAGGCAAAGAGAACTCACACTTAAACTCAGATCACTAAAAAACTTCCTTCGAAATGGCAAGTGCACCAGACTCAACTATCTGCAACCTCCCCATCGTTGATGAATCATTCAACGAGACGGTAACAATGTCACCACATTCGAATTCATTTCAGTTTGGTTCCCCCCTTTTTTCTCCTGTTTTCTCATATTTAAAAATGCATATCTTCAATGCCTCTTTTGCAGGTTCTACCAACTGACTGGGCACTTGAACACGGAGGTCAAGTACCATTTTCTTGTACTTTCGGTTTGGTTGGAGGCCCTAAGCACCGCCTCAACACCGTGTGGGTAGGGACTACGAAGCTATACTTTGAGCGGGGCTCGTGGAAGAAGATCGCGGGGAAGTACCAGTTACAGACCGGTGATGTTGTTTCAATGTTGTTCCAGCCCCCAAGACATTTCTCTGCCATTATTGTTGGGAGAAATGGTTTCCCAAGACACTACCCAGGCCTTAGTGGGGAGAAAGATGATTCGGATGTAGATGGCCCGACATTGGACGGAGTTTTTGAGCTCGATGATGCAGATACTTCGAGTGATGACGAATGGTTTACATACGACCCTCCTGCTCCAACCACTGCCAGTGGACAGAAAACACGGAACAAAGGGGAGAGTTCTGTTCGGTCCGACAGATTCGCGAGTAAGGCAGCAAGGAAACACTCCAAAGCTTTCCGCATTGCTAAGGGGATCCGAACTGCTGGTTACTCTTGCGCGGTACTCATCCAGCCTTCCTACGTTCAGGGCGAGTTTCGTTTGGTAAAATCCGTAACATAATTGAAATTCACTGATGAAGATTGAATGCAAAACATTCTTATCACAAACTAACGTAGTTTTATGTAATGCAGAATCTCCCGAAACATTTTACGCAACTCGTCTTAAGTAGGAATGATCACGAAATCAGCTTAAGGGTTAACGGGATGCAACATTTCCCCGTCACGGCTTCAAGTTTCAGGGGCTCCGGGAAACTAAAGAAGGATGGGTGGAAGAACTTTGTTGCTAGGAATAACATTGAGGTCGGAGATGCACTCGTCTTTGAGGTTGACCCAAAACATGAAGACACGTGGGATGTTTACATTGTCAAGAAGGAGAAGAACTAGAGTACTTCTGATTGAAGAAGCTCTATCTCCCCATGCAGTTGATGGAGATGTTTTACTTCTCAATGTTTTCTGTTCCAGTGCACATTATGTTCTATGTAGTAATAAACTTTGTTATTCTAATAAAGTGATTTCCACTCTTTATTATTACTCCCACATGTAACTAATCTGGATCGTTTGGTCAACCTTTGATTAACACATTGATTAACACTTTGGTTGCCATTGAAAATTATGCATTTCAATAGTTATTTGTGACATGAACTCTTACGAACAATAGAGTTCATAAGATAAGTAAAATAAAACACAACACGCAGAAGGACATGCAAGATTAATGAAAAAACAACACAACAAACACAGATACTTGGACAATCTAAAACAACACAACACAGTTTCAAATCACGTAATGCTCCAACAGTCAGACTTCTGCGAAATAGTGCTCGTGTAGTGGGCGAAATCGTGCCTTCATCAAAACAGCATCTGCGTAAGTTGAATAACTCCCAAACAGTACCACCAAATCAGACCAATTAGGATCACCTTTGTATGCATAAGCCCGGGTTAAGGGATCTTGCTGCAAATTATACGAAATAAACACATCATTAATCAATGGTTTAAGGCAAAGTGAAACAAAAAAACCATAAAAATAAATATGGCCGATTTTCAAATTACCTGCACCGTATCTTCGAAGAAGTTAAGTTTCTGAATAGTTAAGTTGTTGCTGTTAGGGTGCCATTCAACAATGTCTCGACTTAAAAGAAACCCAAAACATCGGAACCGGTCGAACAGTAAGTTGAACTCTTTTTCACAGCGTTCTGGAGAACAGACAGCTCGCCCGTACTTGCTTTTCATTTTTTTCGTACCATATCTCAAAACAGCGGGTTGAGAAAACTCTAGCAAACTGAACTCTGAAGTCGTGCCATGATATTGGGATAGGTGAAAGACAAAATCATCATTGATGGGTTTTCGCCAATCGGAATCCTCAGGGAACAAATAGAAAGATTGCGGGAGGTAACCTGACATTGTATAGCAGAAGGGGTGGAGCTTTCTTTTTGCATATGGTGATAAGCATTGAAACACCAATTTATAGAAAACCAAATGCATCCACTTTTAGTTGATGAAACTATTTGTGCAGTAATGCATGTTCTATGATTCTTACAACTAGCACCACTAATGCATGCTAACTAGTCACCTACATTGCACATATGGGGAAATCGAACGGTTTACAACAATTGACTTTTAAATTGTTGCTTTTGGATGGGAATCTCCATGATTCAGATTGCATGAAGAAAGTAATTAATGCAATGTGGCACTAATGAATAATGCAATGCTAAATAGTCACCTCCATTCACACCCCATCAGAGCACTACTTGATTTCCACAATCTTATTACTGTTTTGCAAATGAAAAGGAGATTTCTTCAACTACTAACTATGCAATATAAATACACGTATAATTTGCCCCTTCCATCACACTCCAGCCAGCAACAAAGGAGAAGGTAAAAATACATCCGTCCCTCCAATTGTAATGTGACATTTGAATTATGAAGTATATGTTTGTTTGATTTCTAACATTTTATAACAATCCATTACAGATGGACCGTATGCAGCGGCAGTTGTTTTACGGCGGTCAGGATCGATGGGGTGTGGCATCAGAGGGGATGTTTGTCGTCATACTACAAGCACATGCCAGAGCACATGGTCAGCCCATTTCGGACACTTCCTCGTGCCTCAACTCAGCAAGACAGTCGCTAAATTCGTGTGGTAATACCCAATTCTCAAGGGAAGAAATACACGCAAGATTCCAAATGCTTAAACAAAGACATGAAGAATTTGGAAGAATTCTTAACCTAAGTGGTGTTATACAGAATGAAGTAACCAAAAGAATGGAATATCCAGAATGGTTTTTAAATAATTCTCACGGCGTAAGTTTCACTGGGCATAAGAAAGTTGTTACTCATCTGATTTTAGTGGCTAGGTTGATGTGTTCTAATAATTTGCTACAACTGATTTCTGTGCAGGAAAGCTTTACGTATCTCGATGCTTATGAGAACTTTGGTGAACCCCACTGGGATGAGTTTAAAAACATCTTCGGTGGAAACTCAACCTCATGAAATGCGAACGAGGGTAACGTCAAGATAATCGGGTCAATTATCGCAATTCTAAATAAAATAACATTATGGTGGAGATGAATTCCATCAAACTGTTGCTCTGTTCAAATAAGACAAGGTGTTTGGCCTGTTTACATATCGAACTTGATGATTTTGATGTGTACGTTCCGTTGTATTTAAGTGATTTCATGTGCGTGTATGAAAATTCAAGTAATTTAAGTGATGCAGTAGTGAATTTTGTTATTCACCTTTTCACGTGAAACAAAAAATGATATGTAACATTATTTAACTTTAAAAAATCGAAAATATGGTTTAGTGCGGTTACAATTGAAATTACTAACCTAAGATAACATTCAACCGACTCAACCCAAACTCGATATTACTGTATCAAAAAATTAGTCCATCTATAATTTTCTCTCTCTCTTAAAACACACTAATAATACATATTTCATACGTTCAGGAACGTAAAAAAACAAAATTGCACACAATTAGTTAAATATCATGTATAATCGTCGATTTCGGTTAGTAATATCGTAAACTAACTATAAAACGCAAATAATTAGTACTGGTACTAATTAGAAATCCCAACCAAACACAAATAAACCATCCATGATACTAATATAGTGCTGGTACTAATTACAAATTCCTACCAAACGCCCGAGCCAACATTTAATCCCAGTACTATATAAGTGGTACTAAACCACAAAAACCTCTACCAAACGCTTTCTTATTTCCCGTACTATTAGTACCAGTACAAATAGTACCAGTACTATTAGGTTCGGAATTAGTACCGGTACTAAATTTTCCCCTCTTTACTATTGTACCAAACGGGGTGCTAAAGATATCTTCTCTTCAGCCACCTTCCCATTAACATTCCTGATTTCCTGTATTAATAATTGAACTATTGAAGCGTTCATGTGCAAAAAATGAGAAAATAACAAAACAAATGCAAAATGAGAACTAACGTAGAAAGGGTCGTCTAACTATGCTATGTACAGGCCATCCCCGATTCCACATGCAGACATAGGCACAAAATATGTCACAAGTGACAAAGACTTAACTGACTAATAACTGCTTTCAAGGGCCTATCACGAGAGACAGAGACTTCTATTAATGCGTATTGACTTCGATGCCTTTAGTAAACATGAGTTCTAGAAGTTCAGATTACCAAACAATACCAGAATTCTCAAAAAGTTCACTCAATTTTGGAGTAAAGAAGAAGTTTCAAGAGAAAAACCAGACTCAGAAAGTCCTTTCTCACTAGCTTGTCTGGTTCCGATTTCAGCTACCAAGATCAAAATTTACTCAAATCACATATAATTTGCGAAATAAGAGGACTACTAAATTCTATACACAGGCCAGTCTGCTTTAATATTCATCACAAAATTTTCATCATCAATTCAAATCAAGAATGAATGGAGGAAATACGATATCTATAAGAATGGGGCGCACTATCCTGCCAAGTTGGCGATGATCTTGGACAGTGATGAGTAGCTTCCAAATAGGGCTGATACTAAGCCTACTGCAATGACCACTGTACACATTGTTCCCTGTAACAAAAAAAAGGACAGATGAAAACCGGAACTGAATGAATAATCATTGAAGGTCAGTGCTAACAAATGGCATGATAGCATGTTTTTGCGTTACTTGAACTGGTTTGCAAGAACATGAAGAGTTCATTCGGATGATAAGCTGGTTTCTAATAAAAACTTATTATCTTTCTTCTAAGAAAGAAATTAAATTTACCTGGGCCAGGGTTATTTTCCCCCTTAAGATGCTCAAGTAGCAAGCGCATGGAAGAATGAAGGTCTGCCAAAGGAAATGTTAACACAAGTAATATGCATAAAAAGATTGCGAGCGCATAATTTAAGCCTGAATTCTGGATATGTCAGTATCTGTGTGATGTGTATTACACACTTCAGACTAACCGGGTGGGAGTGAAAAAAGTATAAAAAACAATGCATGGACAAATGGAAAAGTAAGACAAGTGTGGAAGAACTTACCACTAGCATTGTGAGTAAAGAACCAATTAAGGCCATCACTAGACCTGCATAACAAAAAGGGACGTAGCATGAGCAAACAAGAACGACAAATGGACAATGATTCACAGAACAATTTATATAACAGAGTCACAGACCAGGTATACAAACTCAAAACACGTATTCAAATATACTAAGTAGTAATTTTAGCACAGTAGTTTAGGCCAAGAACTTACCAAAGAATGGGATGCTAAGACCCACTAGTAAAGTTGATATCACCAATGCAGTTCTGATGAGGATCGAATACACATGGGATTTAGCATGATGTGACGGCATCAACTCCTCAAGACACATAGCCACTGGAGACATGGTTAAAGCATATGTATGTCTAGTTAAGGAACAAATGAGCTTTCAATCTTCAACCCTTCAATCAGGAATTGGAGTATTAACGGATAAAATTGTTAACATCACATGCTCATACAAACAAAATTGAAGTTCAAGGAGATTTCCTTATCCTTGAATATATCACATGCTCATATATTCACTCTTGTTATTTCCTTTATTTTCGTTTTATGATCCCCCAGTGGTAATATTAACGGATAAAATTGTTAACATGAGCACATTTCAGTAATCGTATGTGTATAGCTTCTATGTTGGTTAAAGAAAAATATATCTAATACAACTTTAGGAAAGATTAATCAATGGATGTATCTGTGGAAAGGATATTTTGTAAATGGATTGACTACCTGCAAAGAATCAAGTGGAACAGAAACACATTAGTTATCACATGAGAGAGGTTCATGAAGAAAGAACGTAAGAAATTGAACTGCAGTAAACCTACCGTAGTCCAAACAGCAATTTTTGATGCTACCAGATGTTGGGGCATGTTAAGGGTGAATTGCGATTTTGTTGCGTCTCCAAACATCATGTATCCCATGACAGCAACTGCAGCATACATCACGGTACATATTCCGAAGCTGCATTAACCATCAATTTATGAGCTTGATAAATGAAATAACCAATCAAAAGCAGCCAGTCATAGATGATAGATGCAATACAAAGGAAGAGCCCCTTCCAATATCATGTGCACATGCAACGTGCAACTTTATATTTAAGGAACCACCGTAACAACCAAGGTTTGAGGAATGAATAAGAAAGGGGTGGCCTAAGACAAGCAGACGATATACACTATACGATATTACTAAAACCTGTTATCAACCAACACCGATATATTGCATTTAACAAGGCTGGAAAGGAGACAACATCACCGGAGAAGTTTTACATTGATAGAAGTTATTGACAGTGAGACAGAGAGTTAAATTTCTGTGAGATTTCAGTATGAACAGCTGAGCACTAATATAATGAGAATTAAGAAGAAGAGTTTAAAGTATACCACAGCGAATATTTTCTGGAACTCTAGGTAGAGTTATTTATTTATAAACTTTAGCCCTTCAAGTATTAGTAGTATTCAGCTACCTACTTTACTACCAGAAAACAAGAGTAATTACTGAAAAAAGGTAATAAGCTGATTTACCTAAAAAGGTAATAAGCTTGATTTACCTTACAAAGAGGACAGAAGGATACTGCCTGGGCTTCTCCAT
>JAYMSM010000107.1:0-17508 GCA_036897885.1 Plantago crassifolia | reverse complement strand
AAGATAGTTTTAATTATTAATTATAATTTTTATAATTTAGAATATTTTCTATTTTAGTATAAGTATAGAAATAGAAAAATAATAGATATATAATAGAATGAATATGAATATATAATAGAATATGTAGTCGAATTAATAGTAGAAATATATAAATAGAATCAAATACAAAGTTTAAGACAACTCCATTCTCCCTTAGAAGAATGAAACTAAAAAATAATGAAGTGGAAAGGAAGAGGAGTGAACTACCTATCACACCCAAGACTAAGATAGAGGGAAAATAAGCTTTCACAAAAAAGGGAGAAGAGAAAAGTAAAATCTGTGGAATCATTAGGGAATCAACCCAATCAACATAAGTAAAAAAGGAACGGAGCAAGAATAATACTATATACACTATATACATATATTATATACATATAAATGCGAGGCTTGGAATCTGCTTCTCTATTTTTCTGTCTACTCCATTCTCCTTCTTTTCTTTTTTCCTTCTCTCTTCCTTCCGTTATTCTTCTTTTTTACTTATTCTTTCTTTTCTTCTTTGTTTTATCCCGACCTCTTCTTCTCTTTCTCCTCTTTTTTTTCTTTCTTTCAGAGCTCCATTCCATTTTAGGGTAATTTCTCTTCTCTTTTTCTGAAGGTCTTTCTTCTCTTCTCCTTTTTTGTTTTCTTTTTTTCTTTTATCTATTGTTGTCTTCTTTCTCTTTTTTCGAATCTCTATTCGTATTCGTAGGACATTTCGGTCTTGGAGTAGTATACCTTTATTTTCTATCTACGCATTCCAACGTTTTTTGTCGGCAGTTTTTAAAGTCATGTAACATTTATTTTTGAAATGATGTTCTTTTTTTCTTTTTCTTCTCAGCATCTTTTTTTTTCAAGTTTTTTTATTTGTTACCTTTTCCTCTTTCTTGTTCTTATCTATTCTATTCTGTTTTTTGTTGTTCTTCTCTCTATTCTCCACTCTTTTGTTTGTTCTTCTCTCTTTTTTTTTCAAGACCTTTTTACTCTCTTTTTCCTTTTTTTCTAGCTTCTTCCTATGTTTTTTTAATATTCTATTTTTCGGGTTGAGGAATCTAGAAAAGCCCTGCTTTTCTTCTCTCGTGCATTTTTGTAAGACAAGGATCCATATATTTTTCCAAACCAAAATGAATAGCCTTTTCTTATTCGGCCTCGATCTAGTTGTTTTAAAGAAAGGAAAAATTTCCTTAGATAGGATCCGATATTATATTAATTCACTCTCCATTCTACATAATTCTACATAGAATATTCGAAGGCTCCACTATAGATTTTTAAATTTAGTCGTTGGTAGACCCTTTGCATAGAGCTCCTCCCTAGTTCGAGCGCATAGCCTATATAGGCATAGGCTTGCTTGGCTCGATATACTGCATGAGAAATGTAATCTTTCTGGGTCTTAACAGTATATTAGCCTTTTTCTTAATTGGGTGACTTCCTACAATCTGTTTTCGCTTTTTCTCAATATCAATCAGAAACAGCTAACTTTTTTTTCCTATGATTCGTTTAGAATTCTTTTTAATGTTCCCTCCGCTATTTGGTTGGAAGGTCCTTTTGAATTCGAAATGGGGGTGGTTCGCGCACTTTATTCCCAAATTCTGCCTAAACAACTTTGGGCTCTTTCAAAGATGTAGATGGCACCTAGTCTATCAACTCGATTTTTCTATTTTCTGATTGGAGTGTTAATGATTGTCTAATTCTAATAAATCTAGAAATGTTTTTCGATTTCCATTTTTTCTCGAAAAAGAATCTATACGCGGTTACAAATATTCTTTTTTTCTACTATTACTAAATACGGAAGGAATGGTGTATACAAAGAAAATATACAAATAAGATTATTTGTAATTTTAAAAATAGAGCGTATAAAAACAAAAGAGGACACACGATTACGATTCCATGAGAAAGAATGGTGTACAGAAAGAGGAAGGGCAATCAAGCAAACCACGAAGGATAGGTATAGAAAGAGGAATGACGTAATCTAGGAGAGGAAAGATCATGGAATGGCGATCAGTAGAGGGCGATTCCTTATAGATTAAATAAAGGACAAATCTACGTGGATGCAAAGGATAGGAGGATTCCCTGTCGAGAGAACGCAAAGAGAAGAATAGGAATAAAAAGAAGATAGAATCCATGTCAAAAAAAGAAAAATTTCTACGAGATAACTTACGAAATTGGAAAGATATGAGGTTTAGGAAACATCCTCTGAAAAAGAGGAGATTAGAAAATTTAGTCGCTAGTAACTGCTATCTTACTTCCACAACTGATCCAGTTTTCCTACCAACCCCAAAAAGAATTGAAAGTAATTTTTTTCAACTAAAAGAAAAATTAAAAATAAAACAAGTTTTCCTAAGAAATCTTACAATGCACATAAAATTTTTTTCATAATTAATTATCAAAATTAGGCAAGCTTAAAAACTGGAATCATTCCAGGTTGACTTACGTCACAAGTATGAAATTACTATGAGTATGAGTTATCGAACTATTATCGAGCTATAATGAAACAATGAGACCGACCTCCCAAAAAGAGTTCACCGAACATACACTTTTTACCTTCCTTCCATTCTAGATAAAAGGAAATAACTTTAAACAAAAAACCCTCTAAAGAAACGATACAAAATTCCTCGAAGCCTAAGAAGTACGAGGACTAGCTAAAACACCACAGCAGAACAAAACTTTCCAAGGATAGTGATAGCAGATTCCAAAATAAAATAATACTAAATGCAGAAAAAAAAGAAAAAAGAAAACCATGAATAAAACGACCTTCCCTGGGAACAATTTGAAAAAAAATATGAATAGATACACCAAAAAAGACACCGCTTAATCCAGTTTACAATGCATGAATTTTCGTACGCCAGAACGAACCTCCTCAGAAGAAACCTGGCCAGTACCATTTTTACAAGTAATAAAATCATTGGTCAAACAAAAACTACGGAGCTACTCCAAGCCAAGAAGGAACGCCTAAAATAGAAATAAACACCCTAGACAGAAGGAGAAAGAAATCAAATCCACACTTTTTGACAAGTTTATACCATAGCATAGAAAGAGATGTGGCATTCCAAGCGGAGACCTTATCAGTAGAAGTTTGATTGATATTCCAAGAAATGACTTCGACTCCTTAGACTGACCTTGAAAGAGATTTGGGACAAAGAGACCGAACCGAAGAAAAAAACACTTCCGCGAGCTATGGCAGCAGAATTATCCGCATCCTAAAAAGAATTCGAAAAATTCATTATAACTTCCGGACTAACTTGCCCTCCCGACCTACAAAACAAAAAAATAATCCGATTCATTGACCGGAAAGAAAAGTAAACTCATAAGAAAAAGTAAGCTTTATGATGTCCAAGCAAAAGACCTACGATAGAATAAAGAGATGCGAAACAAAAGAAAGAGTCAGAGAAAAAAAAAGTCACAAACAAGAGGAGAGAAGACGATACCCACATTAGGCAGAGGACCTGGCCCCGGGTCCCAGCCGAAGACTGAAAAAAGAAAAAAGGTTTAGGCAAACTCTCCTTAGAATCCTAAAGGATCCATTCAAAACTATTCCAAATCTTTATATAGTGTACTCTCCAGAACCGAGACCTACAAGATCCCAGACTCATTCTTCAGTAAAAGATAGAAGACTTTCCTTTTTTGGAGTCTCATTTCAGAGCCCCAAATTTAAAAATAGGAATCGAAGCAGAAAAAGAAAGATATATTCTAATTTCTAAAAAAAAGAAGGAAATAGACTTACTTAGTGCAGACTTTGAAAGAAAACAGAAAGAAGGAAAAGAGCGGGGCAGAGAAGAAAGCAACATAGACATAGAAGAGAGAAGAGAGAGCAGGTAAGGGGATAGAGGGAGAGAAGAAAGAACACGAACAAAAAAGAAAGCATCCATTTCCCGCGAACAATCTTTCACTAGAAGAAAGGAGAGTTGAAAAAATAAAGAAATGTTAAGCCGAAGAAAGAAAAAGGTCTGATGTCAGCCCAAGAGCAAAAAGTAGAACGAATTGAAATGAAAGAGAAAATCACCTAATTGAATTTTCCGAAAGAAAGCAGGTGATGGCCCTACTTCTCTTAGACAAGAAAAGTTCCCATAAACAAATACACGAGTCCTTTGACTTAAATACACAAATGACTTATCTTAATTTCTACTTAATATATTTCATTTTATTTTTAATATATTTCATTCTAATTTTTGATATTTAAATTTTCATATATTTATTTTATTTTGTTATATTTATTAATTTTTAATAATTATATTTATTACTATTTTCATATTCATTTTCATACAAAAGCTTCGAAGTTGTTGTATTTTCTATTCGCTCATTCATGAAAAATATCTTTGAGCGAACATGGCAGGAATTCCTTTTCGGGTAAATCAAATATCGTGCGGGGAAAGGCCTTACACACTTTTCTCTTTCGTTGTCTCAAAAATTTGATTCTTTGTAGACAGTCTACCTCAAAGCGCGCGGTGTTCTGTTTAGTCCTGGAAAACTGCCACCATTTTCGATGTTCTCTGGAAATTAATCTATTTTCGTAGTTTTTTGATGTTTTCCTTGTTTTTGGATAATGGAATTTTTTTTTTATTTCTGGTTCGGAACTCTGCTTAGCTCTTCTGTTCGGAGATTCAAATCTCTCTTCCTTTGGCTGGGGATTAACTTTCCCTATCCCATACTCCCAACAAAAATGAAATGGAGTGGGGTTTATGTTTTTACTTTTCTGCGAGCGCCTGCATGAATGACTAATGACTGAAGTAGCCTAGAGCGCTCTTTGTTCTTGTATTTTGGTTGCATTGCTCGGGGAGTTCGTGAGTCACGACAACTTTCTTGTTTCTTTATTGGCATTGGCTTAAGCTTTTTTTTAGTATAAATGTAGTAAAACAGAAGTGAAAAATAGGTCTAGAGATTTCTGGAAGTTTCCCATATCACTACTGCTGGCATCTGCTTTCTTCGCTTTCTTCCTAGAATTTATATTCTTTTCCGCCAGGTTTTTTTGTTTTTCTTTTCGTTCTGGCCCCTCCAATCTATTTTCATTGTTTAGTTTCTCAATTTGGCATCTACTTATGGACTTTTCTATTTGTTTTTTGTCATAGAGCCCCCTATTTATATATTTATAATTATTGCATACTTTCCTACCTGCGACCAGTTCCTTAGGGTGAAAGATCTATTATTTCTTTCTGGTTTCTGGGGGAAACTTCTCCTCCTTGATACAACATAAATCCTTATTACCAAAAGTAGGCCCGCCTTCTGACTCTCTGCCATCTTTTCCGGCAATTGCTTCGTGTGCATCTTCCCTATCACCAGATAGTGATTGCAAGATGTCTTCTTTTTTACTTGCGAATTTCTATTGTATGAATAATTTAAATAATTTTTTCTAATATAAAAAAGCTTTGTAGTCATCTTCGGTTTAGGTGCAGTAGAAATGGCAGTCCTGTGTATTTAACTATTTGATATTTGACTTCGGGGCGTGACAAATTCACCTATCCGCATTTTTGGTTCTACTGAACTCCTTCTATTCGAAGAGCCCCCTGAAAAGGCTAAAATCCTCCTTTCTCTCTACAATTTTAGGAAATTTTGTATTGGGATTCATCCAAAGGATTTTTCCCTTAGTTTTTTCCTTACAATAACTTTTTGGGTTCTATCGACCACAGACAGATGCCATTCAAAGTCTGATTCCATTCAGTTAGGAGAACCCTAGGAGAACCTATACAGAAAGTTGTCAACTGAGGGGTTTTTAGTGATTTCTAGTGAGAAGAACTGCTTCGGAGTGAAGTTAGTCAAGTTGCATCGACCGAGGCCTGAAGGATTGGATTTACGATTACAAGAGACAAAAAAAGAAAAAGGAGCAATATCCTCAGATAGGAGAATCTAGGTAGGAGAGTAGACGACAAGTATGTGTTTCAGTATCGGAGAAGGCAGATTGTTCTAAGGAGATAGAAAAGAAAGAGAAATCCAATCTATCTACATTTATATTTATTTATAGTTAGAAGATTATGTGCATTGTTTAAATTTAATTTATTTTAATTATTTAATTATAATATATATATTGTTATTATTGTTATATATTTATATTGTTTTTATAATACATTGTTAATACGGAACTTCTTATCTTAGATATTAGTTCCTCAACTAAACAATCACTACTAACAATAAAGTAGAAAATCTCTTTTCTTTTTGGGGAATTTAGGAGTAAGACTTCACTATGATTTGGATACTTTTTTTATGAATAGAAAAAAATCCTTGTCTGTTCGAAAAAGAATGAAAAAGAAATTTTTTCGAAGACATCGAACAAAAAAAGACATATTCCTAAAATCTCGTCTAGTAACAAAAACTAAAGAAATAATTTTGGGTTTTTTTAAACAAAATACTAAGAGTCAAATTTTGATACTTCGAAACAATAGACCAATCTGAAGGATTCATAAGTTTTATTTTGGATACAAGACAATGATAGAAACATTTGAATCTTAGATTTTGTATTTTTTTTATCTCTAGATATCATAGATATAAAATACTTATTTTCCAAAAATACGTGCATATAGAATATTTGTAGTCAGCGCACCCTTTTTATTTTTTTTATTTGTAGTTAAAATAAAATATAAATAACGAGTTTAATTTAATTAAAAGAACAGAACAGAGACTTATTCTTATTAATGATATCTTAAGCGTATTCTCTTATACAAAAAAGTATCTGCTAGTTTAATGATCTCTTTCACTACCTCACAAGCAACAGCTAATTCAGGACTCCACTTACAAGTTTACAGTTTTTTGTATTTCCCCCAGAAATAAGATCACGTCCTTCATTACGAGCTCATACACATGCTTCTAAAGCTACTCGGTTAGCTACAGCATTTTCACATTATCCAAAGGGTAGTCTTCCCCCCTGTAGTACAGAATCATCTCAAAGATATCGGAAAGTCTATGCCAAACGTAAATATTCTCAGAAGCCCGGGGAAAAACATTTGGTAGAGAGACCCAATATTAAAAAAAATAAATACCAAGGTTTCTATCTTTTTCAAAAAAATCGTCACGAAGTGGATCAACAAAACTAAAAGTGATTTCTCTTTTTCCTTTCAGTTCCCTCCTATGGTACTGGAATGAATATAATTTCCACTAGACATAGGTAAGGTTTTAATTAGTACTATGGAAGTGACTAGATTCTTCTGTTTATCAATAACTGTGTGTACGGTGAATGTGCAAAATAGACCTTTCATTTCAGAAATAATGAGCTATGGTAGTATTAGCAGTGAATTTTCCTGTTAAATTTTAATGCATTACGACGGGAACGACCAATTTTCTAGAAAATAGTTAGCTTTTCATCATTTCTTCACGTTTACCCACAGTAACATTTAAGTAATGCCCTTTGATTTTACCTGTTTCCGCCTGTAATTTATAAAAAGCTTCGGCACAGAATAAGAAAGAAAGTCTCTGCAAGAGAAAATAAATGGGCTAGGAGTTTTCGTTATCATCACCTTTGAAAAAAAAATCAAGTCCACCAAAAAGACATTCAAAACATGCTATACTTATACTATAGTTTTTAGCAGATAATCCCAATTTAGGTTTTTATAGTACATCCCAAAAAGACTATACTTGTTGAATTTATCTCTCTCTAATTGGATTCCTTAAGTAAGGCAGGCCTTAGAAAGTTAAAACATAAGCAACAGGGATTCGTAGATTTTTCAGACGTAGAGCACGCAGGGCTTTGAATCCAAATAAATTTCGTACATAGGAAGTAAACATGTTAAGTTAACAACAGACCCTTCTTCAAAAGGTTTAAAGGAAAAGCTTCATAACAGATATTATATTGATCTGCTTCTTTAGGAACGGGATGTGGTAGCATCGCCCTTTGTAATGATCAAAATTGGAAAGTCCGTTGATCCATAAAGTTGTCCATATATCAGTGGAAGATTTGTCCGCTACTGCCGCTCCTGCTTCCTCAGGTAGAATTTCAAGTTCCAGAGTTATTCGAAGTACTGCAAAGATATCCATACGGAATAGAAAAAAAGTGAGGAATACAGTAGATAATCAAATCAAAAGATCCCGGTTTCACACGGAAAAGCCCTTGCTTTAAAGAAATTCTTTTACATATTATAATTATATGTAAATATTATATATGTATGGTAGGTGGAGTCGCAAGTTGGACTCGATCTTTAAGTACCAGGGGTCGAATCAAGAAATATATACTTCGTCCGGCGGGTAAAATGAATCCATAATTTCTGACCTAGGCCAAGCTAAGCTAGGTTTGGTTATAGAGAACCAGCCCCTTAAATGGAACTCTGGGATGTTAGGATGCTAGGAGTCTAGAAAATATTTGCATTGATCATGAATGTATCAAGTAAATTTTTTTTTCATAAATGGATTGATCGTCACTGCACTTATCTAATGATCAATGTGTTTGCGGCGAATAAAAAGATCTTTGAACGGCATGGTTATAATAAGCCATCATTTTTGGGGCTTTATTGGGAGCGATACCAAAAAAAGTTTGTATGTAGATTGGATTCGTGATTCATCTGTTAAGGAAATTTCGAATTGGAAAACTTTTATTTATGTTAAATATTTCTTTCATGTCCTTTAGGTTTACAATAAGCGCACTATATAATTTTTAAGCTTGTCTGAGTCTTAGCCCCTTTTTTTTTGTCCTATTGGAAATCTCAACTTAAATTAAAAATAAAGATCAAAAACACAATAAAGCCTACTTCTTTTTTTGATTAGCTTAAGACGAAGCTAAATCATCGCAGATTTTTTCTTTTTTGACTCGGTAGACTCCTTTCCTCTTTTTAGAACTAGTTATTGTTTTCTTTTTATATATTTTCTAGCTATATAATTGTCACTTTTCCTTTTTTTGTTTTTATTTATTTACTAAAAATGTCTTTCTATATTTTCTAGCTATATGATTATCGTAAAGTTCTTTTAGTTTTCTTTATTTTTGAAGTAAAATATGAGTCTATACGAAAGTGAATGAAAAAGCTGCTGTCACAAGATAGGAAGCAGAAGTCAGAAAGAGACAAAAAAGAAGAGCGAAACCGGGGCAAAGAAGTCTTACACTTAAAAGAGAAAGGGTAGCAGAGGTTTTTCTCAAAAGTAAAAAAGAGATACCTCCTTTTTTTTAATAGGACATTTTGAAACTGAGGTAAAATTGAATTGAAAAAATCCCTTTCCTATAAAGAAAGACTCCATTTTAATAAGCTAGACCTATTTTGAAAGCTAATTAAAAAGGGCGAAAAAGAAAAGATTCTAACATTGGGGCTGAATTATCATAGAACAAATAATGCCTTCTGATTAAGTTTTTAATTGGCCTTAGACCATTACTGCCATCTCCGTGGGTATGAATGAAAGAAACTTTATTCATAACTTTTTCTAAACTGGAAACTTTTCCTTTGCAAGTCCTACGGATCCTTTCGAGAAAAAGTTATGGAAAAATGGATGACCGCGGAACATGGTATATAACACATGGAAAATTCTTGAAGACTTTTCAAAAAACTATAATAAAGACCTCCTTTCAGAATCACCTAAAAAAAAAGAAAACAAAGAAAAATAATGAAAGAGACAGAACCCTGTTCTCTTTTAAAACCTCCATGGAACAGGTCCAGAATCGACTCGATGTCCGAAAACCATTCACAGCTCCTAAGATATAGTGTTTTTTTTCTTTAGCTAACGACTTTCCAACTATCATAATCAATGATCCATAGAGCTCGACTACGTCAGATCATAAGAAGAGAGCTAGCCTACATAAGTTTTGGGTAGGGTCAAACGCAGGCCGAATCAAAGAAGTCAGAATAAAAAGAATCTAAAACAGAAAAATAAAAGAAAAAGGATGGAAAAATAGAAGAACAAGAAAAAAAGATGCTTAAAGAATAGAAAAAATAAAACGAATTTGCATGATCTTATAGGAACCCGCGGAAAGAACTTCAAACTTTACATGACATTGGTTACTTCGCGAGTAAATCAAAAGAAGATCTTCACTTATATTTATTTTTAATATTACATAGTGAAAAACTAGGGAGCATCAAAAAAGTGAAAAGGAGGCACAGCAGATAAGAGGACCCCAAATATCCCCACAGTCCACGAGGACCTATGGCTTTCAGCCAAAGAAAAGGGACTCTTAAGCCTTCCTCAGTCAATCAAAACCCTTAGTTATTTAGTTATTAAATATAGAAACAATTCACAATCTTTGGATCTACACGGAGCCCTGTACCGAATATTACTTGAAGATATTACTATGCGGGTACAAAGAGCCCCCAAAAATCCGTGGAACCCATGGGGTACATATCTAGGTAGAGCTACGCTCATAAAACGGAGCTAGAAGACAAAAAATAGCAGAGGCCGGGTAGTTCAAAACTAGAAATACATGGTTTAGAGACCCAATAAGCAACTTAGCTTAATATAAAAAAGAAACAAGAAAAGGGGGTATAGGGAAAAAAGAAGTGTTAGCGCTGTTGGAGATCTCGGCACTGGGAGGAAGAACAACACGAGCCCTTACTGCATTGAGAAGAAATCTAGTAGCCAATAAAAAAAAAAAAAAGAAAATTTTCCATTGACCTTTGAACATAAATATAGCAACACTGGAGATTGGTCAACTGAGCTTGGAGAAAACAAAAGATTCGTGCTCAGTGGGGTACACTTTCATTGTTGCCAATGAAGACCAAGAGAACGAGCGATGGATTTTAAGAGTCGAACTAAGCAACTGCCCTAAAGATTTAGGAAAAGTCATTTATTTTCATGATCATGTCAAAAATGGAAACACGCCTTTAAAGTTCTGGTAGTCTGTAAGTGAAGGAAGAGAATAGAGAGAAAAAAGAAGAAGAAGGAATATAGTTATAGAGAAAGCCTTCAAGGCATCAGAGATCAAAAAGGAAGGCCTTAACGAATCAGAAAGAAATAGGGATCCTTTAGTCAACTACATAATCTCCAAAAGCCTTAAGTCATATCCATCTAATTTTCTCCTCTAGAAGTCACGGAGCCATTATTCAAGTGGAATTCATATTCATATAAATATATAGATGATACAAATCGAATCTCAAACAATACAAGGATATTCTGGATCCAGAAGGAGCTTTTTCGAGAGAAAGATGGAAAACCCTCCACAGTTACTTACAGGGAAATTCCAGGAGTCCTCAGAAGGAAACAAAGGTGGACAACTAGAAAGAATCCAAGGCGTATTGCTAGTTAAATGCAATAGAGAGGAAGTCGGAGATGGGGCAGGCAAGGGACAGAAATCCGAACAAGTACAAAAGAAAAACATAGAAATCGGAAAACACAGAATAAGAGAAAAGAGTCCATGCAGAAAAAGTTTCCAGAAAGCCAGGGTTTTCAATACAGAAGCATTAGCCAAGACGTGGAATTTCGCGAATCTCACGAATACCCAAAAGCAAACAAAGAACAAAGAAGAGTTCCAAGAAAAGAAAGTAGAAAGAAAATGAAATGCCAAGAACAGAAAAGATCGAAAAGAGAAAAAGATAGAGACAAAAGAAAAGTGAAAACAGAAAGGAAAGAAAGTCTGAAACAAGAAGGGATAGTAGTAGCTACTCATAGTATTGTAAGTATTGTAGAATAATATAATATAAAATAGAATTCATAGAGAATACTTTCTTTAGAATAAAAAATATTATGTTAAATTTTTTTTTAATAATAATTAATAATATCAGATCCGAGTTGACATACACGTTTTCCATATGCTGAACCAGAGTGAAATTCATGCAATCATGCCATGGGAAATCCAAAATGGAAAAATGATTGATAGTGATGAAGCAACAGAGTCGAAAAAGAGCTGTCGACGCTAAACTAAGGTTCCATTTCACCCAGCTAGAGATTCTTTTATGTAAGAGTAAGAAGAATAGGAAAAAGAAGGAGAGAAGAATCTGTCTAAGAGAGCACGACAATCCTACTTCAGACCAGACCGAGATCCCGGAAGGAGCACTCTCCACCAAGGAGGCCCCGTAGAGAAACCCACGCAGACTCTAGTCCACTCAAAGATCCAACATGAAAAGTAGTCTAGTGATATTGAAGGTAAAAAAATTGTCTATTTTCATTGTATTTTGCCAAGCAATCAAGATTCTTTCTCCCCCAATCCAAAGGAAATGTTTAGAAGAGTAGTAAATAGTGAGTAATAGATTCGCAAAAAATGAGATTAGGAATCAAACGGCACCATAGAAACTATTTTACATAAAATCAAAAGCCCGATAAGATGGAAGAAGATGGGCAAGAGCCTGAATTCGAACCCTCCGTGATCCTCTGCCGAATCCGATGTACTAACAATATGGTTCCACACGTTTCGGATTTCGGACTCGATCTCGAAACTAGGATAGAGCTTTCTATGTCATTCCTTCGATCGATACGATGAAAGTCCATGAAGGACCAGCATTCTAGGAATTCCGGATTTCTGGTTGGTTGGTCTGCACTTCACCTCCGGACAATAGAAAGACCCTCAGACTAGATAACTACTCGGTAGTCTCTACCTAAAAGGGAGATCCCTTCCGTGATAGAACCATACATACGTCCCATTCGATCTGACTGCACGAATGGTTTTGGGTCCTTCAGATTGATGATCTTGTCCCTTTCATTTGTCGAATTCGTAGCCTCTTTTCGAGGACTCTAATCATGCAAGCCTTTCCTTTCATATAAGGAATGGGATGTACTCCTCTTAGAAACGCCGAGTGGAAATCCTTTCCATGAAAAGACTACGAATTCCAAGAAAAAAGACTAGGACATCTCAGAAAGACACAGAATCCAAATGAAAGGTCTCGGTCTAGGAATCGAAATGAAGAGTCTTTTTCAAACTCGGTGATTGAAAAGTAAATTAGGACAGTTCTATATATTTTTTGTAAAATTTTTTTTTAATAAATAATTAATATAGAACAAAATTTTAAGGAAAAAGAGACAAGACAGAAGAAGAAGAGAAAAAAGAAGAGAGTCAGACAAAGAAACAAGACAGGAAGAAAGAAGAAAAAAAGAGAACAGATAAGATAAGAAGAGAGAAAACAGAAAAAGAGAAGAGTAGAAAAGAGAGAAAACAATATTAGCATGAACGTTATTGAATCTTAACTATCCCGCACTTTTTGCATTCATGCATATCTCTAAAAACCTATCCCGTCTCCGAGGAATATTCTACTTATTTTGATGGAACTTCCGCAGCTAATTTTTTATTTTTACACAGACTTTTAAGTTTAGAATGAAACATTCAACGTGTTGTATAGGGATGTGGTACATGATAAAAAAAGCCTGTAGGATTCTATAGATGGGGTCAAGGGCCCTCTATTTTCTATAATACATAAGAAACATAATATAGAAAGGTTTTCTAAAACTGCACTCCGTACAAGGCTTAAAGGGGTTTGTGTTATTGATGTAGAGAGCATCAGTTCTATGGGAATCCCCGGGTGTTTTTATCTCTCTTTTTTGTAAATTAAAAAAGCTTTGGTAGTTGGCTTCGGGTAAGCTTACTAGAGCATCCCTTCCTCCAGAATTTTAGAACTAGAAACTTCTTACTTTGTTCTCTTTTCGCAGATTCTGGGGCCTTCCCTTTCTTACTATTTTTCGAGTTCTTGTTTAACTGTTATTTTTGGCTTCTTCTTTTTTTTATTTGTCTTATATGATTTTTTTTTCCTATCTTTTGGTCCTGAGTAGGCCTTTCTTGGTGTTGTCCAAAAGTATAGCAGGAGGGCATTCCTCCTTCAGATGGCATTTTCACCATGACATCCAAAGTTTGTCCCTATTTCCTTTCTAGTAGAGGAAATCACATCCTCTCTTCTATTATTTTTTCTGTAGTCTTTTCTGGTTTAGGAGTTCCTCTATCTTTAAAATCCTCCTTCTAACTAAAAATAAGAACCTCTGAGCAGTTAACAAAATCCTTTGGAGAGCAGTTAATAGAGTAATACATATACATATATGTAATGTCGTAGTTTCATGATAGATACTCAATTTATATATAAAAAAATAAATAACGAATAGAAGTAAAAACAATGAAGACAACCAAAATGGCGGAAATGGGAATCTTAGACGCAACGAAAGCAATCATGGCAATTGACTTTTTTCCCTATACCTATGCACCTAATTCTAGGTATACTAGGTATTCAAGCAACAGGGGTTCCGTCCACCTAGAGGCATGCGAGAGATGCCTTTTCCTTTCTTTTTTCAACAACAAGGAAAGGGATGGTTTGTGCATATTTGTGCATATACATATAAGAGAAGTAAAAGAATTCACAACAATCAAATTCACAAGAAAAAGGAATTAAATCTAGTTGATTCAGAAAGGGTTCTCTCTTTATTCTAATTATTTTATTGTAATTATTCTGAATAAATTAAGTAAAAAAGATGATCTACTAAAATAAGTACAAAGAAATGCTATTTCCCAGCTAGGAATGAAAGGGTCCCCGGAACTACACCCAATTCTAAATCTATAAAAAAAAGTGGAATTTGCTCGTTGGCCTTAATAATTTTTTCATTACAAAAGATGGTTTCATTTTTCTTGGTTTTATTATTCCAGAAAAGGCAGAAAGTTTCTTTGTTATAATTCTAGTCTAATAGATGTAGTAGGAAAAAGATTTAATTGTATGTAAAATATAAAATGTATTGGAATCCATATTGAAATATAGATATAAGAAGAAAAGAATTAGAATAAGAATATAATAGAAGAATATTAAGTACAAGTATTAACTAGAAGAACTAGTGAACCATGAAAAACGAAAAATAGTCTAATACAATAATCTCCATAAATAAAATAAGATGATCGAAACACCAGCAATAGACAACGCTATAAAAATCCAGAAGGCTGAAAAAATCAAAATGCTAATAAATATTCCGCGAGAAATGAAAGGGTCGCCAAGCCAGCCTCAATAAAAAGCCTAAGTAAAATAAAAAAAGCATACTACCGCCTATTTTCTGCCTTTACTTTCCCATCATTAAGCTAAGAGGCCTAGGTTATCCATGTTGTTTTTCCAACAGCAACAGTCGAATACCTACCAAAGACAACAAATGAAAAAGCTGTAAAACACGCTTTTCCACGAGAAGCAGACAGAAAAGAAAGAGAAAAAAAAGAAAAGGAAAAGAGGAAAAAGACAAAGATGCTGAGAACATAGAAATACAGAAAGAGTAGAAAAACAGAAAGAATAGAAAGAATTGGGTTCCCATCGACTAAAAAAAAAGAGACTTAAGCAGAAGGAGCATGATTCCAACCCATTCTAGAGAGATGCCTACTCCAGGACCCCACTTCCTACCAATATTTGACATAGAATGCAAGGGAATGAAAACATTTGAAAAGCAAAGAAAGAAGCCCATGTGCCATGTGAAAAAAAAAGATGAAATAGATCTAGAAATAAAAAATAAATAAGAAATTAAAAAAATGTATAACTATACTAATCTTAGGTAAGTCGATAGGAAATATGAAAAATCTAAAAAACATAGTAGATATAGTCTAGATAATAGAATAGCCTAGATAAAAACAAACAACTAAAATGGAATCACATTACATGATTATATACGAAAAGAATTTTGGAGATCCCTAGTCCTTGCCCATCCCTTTTTCGAATCAACGACATTGAAATAAAATAAAAAACCCTGCATTGATGGTCTACCAAAGAAGAGAATTAATAAAAATCAATTCAAAAAAGAGAATATAAATATAAGAAATATTAATGCTAGTCAATAAGATGAAGATCTACGAAAAGAAACACAATATGGAACACTGAAGGAAAAGCTAGTGCATGTGGGTGAAAAAATCACAAAGAAGGTCTACTAAAAATAGAAACTCTCCATGAGCTAGTTGTCTCTATTTTTAAAGAGAGAGAGGAGGTCGAAATCATTTTTCTTCTTTGAAAGAAAGAGAGAAATGGAGATATTTACTTAACTTAATTAGAAAAAATTAAAAAAAAAAATGAAATATAGAATTCGTAAAGTAGAAAGAAAAAATAGAAAGAAGAGGAAACAAGAAAACAAGAAAATATACATACAAAAAACAAGAACAGAAGCAGAGAATTGGTACAGAGAAAGGAAATTTAATTGAACTGCACCGGAGTCCCGAGCCTACTAAGATTCCAGAAAAAACCACCTGAAGCACACGTCTAGCCAATACAAAAAGGAAATTTCACTTTCGTTTTAAATTACTTAAGATTAAGAACTTATTAATACTTTTAAGAATAATATTTTTTGAGTAAACAAGCTTTTATAACAATAACATACAAATTACTAAACTAGTGAGTCTTTTAAATTTTTTTTTACGAGATAACTTATGAAATATTCTGGTGGATGATTTTGTGACTTGGTCTTTCGAGAAACCTAAGAGTCATCTATTGAAGATCGGTCGGCTTCGGCGGTACTCCATAGTTTATTTTCTTCCTGTCTACTATATTTTCTACCTTATTCTACCTTAGTCCTTGGATTTAGACGACAAACTCTTTTTTTTTTGACTGGAAGAATTCTCTACGAAATTTTCCCACCTCTTACTTCGAAACATTATGTTCAAATACTCCTGAATCATTAAAAAAAAGTTTTCAAATCTATACTTTAGGGAACTACATCACTCTCGATAAGGGTTGGAAAAAGAAATTGAAAAAGTATTTTTCTTTTTTTCTATTCTTAGGTCAGCGACCAGAGGTCTTGGCTTTTTAGAAAAATCTCATTTGCTTTAAGTTTAAGCACGGCCTCCGAGGAAAGTCTCTTGCAGTGGTAGAAAAGTGGACTTTTCTATTTATTTTTTAGTTGTAAAATATATATGTGAACTTCATTCTTGTTTTCCATCTAGGAAAAATATCAAAAGATAGATCTATAGTTTGATGTTTCTCTAAATATAGTTATTGAAAATTTCTTTTCTTAATCGTCTTACTCCCTATTTCGAACTTTCTTCATTCTTAGTGATTTCTATATCTATATTGTATTTTTGATGAATCATCACACGCATCTCATTCATAATGTAGAATATCTATACTATATTATTCTATCTTTACTATATTTATATTTTTTAAATTATATTTTTAATATTTCGTGAATTTCTCTTCGAAACAATAACCTCTTCTCTTTTGTTGAAAAAAAAATGACCTAATCTAAGCATGTCTAGATTTATCCCACTAGTACAAATTTTTCTACTTTAGGATTGGGGAGCGGGGTCCGCACGGGATTCTTTACTTGCTGCCGACAAAAGTCTTTCTTTGATTTTTTTCTTTTTTATTGTTTTTATTTCTGATGATTTCTTTTGTATTTCCTTGTCTATTTCTTAATTTTTTCTATTTGCTTTAGTTACTAAAAATAAATAGATTCTTCCTTTCTGCATCCATGATGAGCTACTTTATCTAATTGCTTGGAGGCTCCTACTAAAGGATATTTTCTTATGAAATTTTCTAGATTCTATTTATTTTCTATTTTTAATAAATAAATTAGGAAAAAATAAGGAAGAAGAGCCCCAAAATGGAATATTCAAAACTAAAAAATAGAAAGAACCACATTCAAGTATGCATTATTTTTAAGGCCCTTAAAATTGAATCTTATAGTAGAATTTTAGTAGAAATAAAGAACTACTAAAACTATGTTTTAAATTTACAC
>JAYMSM010000106.1:0-17515 GCA_036897885.1 Plantago crassifolia | reverse complement strand
AGTATTACAGCCATTACTATTCAACGAAAAACACTGCGGAGTGGAGTATAAGACAGGCCAGCATATTTTTCTTGAGTTGCATATAAACAAACGGGTGTTTCACAAAAAGAAAAAAGAAGGGAAGAATATAAGAGAAAAAATTGAATGACAGACTTAAGTAAACTCACTTAAGAATTTTTCATTTTTGGGGGAGTATAGCTCACCAACCTTACAATATTATGTCTATGTAAAATAAAAATATATTTGAAATGTAAAAATATAATAAATAACATAAATTAATATAAATTACAACAAATATTAAAAAAAATATGATATAAAGATAAAAATTATAACTACCAATCAGCTACAAACTTTCTATTTTAAATAAAATACTATTTAAACTTTCATATTTATTTCTGGTAAATTATAAATTAAATAATAAATATTAATTGAAATTTTTGTATTTTTCACGAAATATAGAAAACCAAATCTAATTCCAAATATTTCTTAATTAATCATAGGGGTCCCACTCCCTTTTAAATCCGTTATGTTGTAGTTATTCTCGACATTCTTTTCTATGCTTGTGGTGCAGGCAACAAAATTAAAAAACATCCCTTTTATTTTTTTTTCTTAATCTTTCATCAAATAGATTTTCTATCTTTTCACTATTTTCTCAACAAATAAAATTGATGATTGATATATACAGCCCTTGGACCAAAAAGAACAAAATAAAGAAATGCAAAAAATAAAAAAGTATTCCAGGGCTATCCAGGAACAAAACAAGAGGAAGGAAAAAGCAGGAGAAAAAAAGACAAAGAAGAATCAGAAAGAAGACAAAGCAGAAACTCCTTGCTGAGAGAATGGTTGCCTACAGAAGCCAGCCAAAAAAGTAAAGAATTACCTCCAAAACATTATTATTTAAACTAAAGAGAAATAGACATCCAACCCTATACTATAGATAGAAACCAATGAAAAAATGTGAGAAGAACCCTTTTTGGGAGATCCGAAGAAAAATGACACACAAATGAAGAAAGGACCAACAGCAACCTACCCCCAAAAAACGATTAAAAACAACACAAAAACGAAAAGGAAATGATAGGCACAAAAAAAATGCAAAACAGTGCTGGAGTTAAGACAAACATAGAAAACTAATGACATTTCTTGATTGTAAAAAGAAAAACAAAGGAAAGAAATGAAAAGGAAAAGAATAGAAAAGAAAGAGAAAAAATAAGAGAAAAACAGGGGAATTCTCCTCTAGTCTAAGAGATAAAACATTTTTCATGTGACCTAATCCTGGAGGAGGACCTAGCCTTAAAAACGACTATCAATTATTATACTTTCTGAAATTGATTTCAATCCTTTCCCGAACTTTACAGATTTAACTAAAACTAACTCATACTTCTATCTTGAACTAAAACTAATTTAAGTTATTTTTGTACTTTTTTTATAAAAAATTATATTTAAAAATAAAAAACCATGTTTGGCCAGAGATCGAAAAAAAAAAACTTCGACATAAGAGGATGGGAAAAATGTCTTCTAATTCTGAAAAAGAAAAAATCAAAGAAGGAAGAAAAAAAACAGAAAAAAGAAAGGAGGAGGACAATCCAGAACAAATAAGTCTCACTCTACGACTGGGACTAAAAGTACTCTAAATCATACGATCTGCGACTGACTATTATATTACATTTTTCTTTTTTAATTAAATTAGTAATCTAGTTCAGACAGCGACCAATACATCTAACTAAAACCAAAAAAACAAAAACATACATGCAAAAAATGGAAAAATACAATCATTGAAAGAAATTGGGGAAGTGAAAAAAAGGAAGAGTAGTCGGAAGTCGTATGACTAAGAGGAATTAGAATATTATTATGAACTTTCTAACTAAAACTAACTAAATTAAAATATTCCAGTTATAAGTTATAGTATATAGTATAATATAGTATGGAGATAATAGATAATAGGAACCTAAATAACAAAACCAATACGCCGTTAGGTACAGGTAAAAGTAGGTAGAGGTATAAGATCTAGATGATTAGTAGGATGTCGGATCCGGGGGAATGGAATACTTGGAAAGAAATCGCCTCGCTCCACTCTGCAGAGAGAATCAAATCCTTTCACTAATCACTAATTTCACTAAATTAAAAAAGTCAAATAAATAAAGTAAGAAAAATGAAAAAATAAAGTAAAGAGAGGGGTGCAGTTCCACTTAGTTTTCGTATTTCAGTTAACAACTAAGTTCTTTTTGAAAAAAGAAATTATAGAAAATGAAAAAATAATATTAATATATAAAATGAAATAAATGAAAGCTTTAGAAATAAATAATATAAAAAATTACATTAGTACACTACATAAATAGTTAGTTAGGAAATCAAATAGAAAAATAAATAGACGAAAAAGAATGCCAAATGCAAATCTACTAATCGAAATAGATTTCGATGACTAGACCAAACTATCCTCGAATCTACGGCACTGAAAGGCTAAGCTTCGTTTAAGACCTTTTCCCAAAAACTAAACAAGAGGATGAAATGACTGCGTATAATAATCATATAATATAGCTAGAACAAGAAAACGAATTAACAAGAAAAAAAAAAAAAGAATGCACCATGAAATCGTTCAATAATTGTCTAAGAAACTAATTAGTCACTTATACTTATACTTATAAAATGAGATGATCAAACATCCGAGCTCAATCTTTTTTCATATTCAAATAGAAATGAATGAAAGGGGCATCACCAAGCCATCCATTAAAAATTAAATACTCGAACACACAAATTTTCCGTACATTAAGAGAAGAGGTATAGTTTTTACTTATTTATTTTTATTTATTGGTTTTTCAAAAGCAGAAGAAAAAGAAGATTTTTTCTTCTTTGATTTAAAATAGAATTCTAAATTATTGTAAAATGTAAAATCAGAAGAAGGAAAAAAGAAATAGTCGAAGAAGACAGAGAAAAGAACTAAAGAATAGGAAGAAGAAAAAAAAAGACAGAGAAAGGAGAGAAAAGAAGATAACAAGAAAGACGAAGAGAAGAAGCCACCCCTACAAACGAAATCTATTCCTAAAAAACCATTAAGATCCAAACAAAGATACGCTTTACAGAACAAATATATCTGTGTTTCAACAAACCATTGAAATCAAATGAAATGAAAGATGGGACGACGGAATAGAAATAGAAAAGGCACAGGTTCGAGCCCTGCTACAGTAAGGAAGATAGAAAAAGAGAAAAGAAAAGAGACTATGCCAAAAACACCCGAAAAACCCCAAATCGAAGAAACAAAACAAGGAAGGAATAAACAGAAGAGAAGAAAAAAATAAAAAAGACATAAAAAAAACAGGAGACTCCAAAGAGACAAAAAAAGAAGAACAACAAGAGAGTCAGACTAGATTAGAGTCAGAAAATACATCTATCCCACAATCACACCCAAGCCAGCCCCAGGGAAGTTTTCTCCATGAAATTCTATTTCTTATAGATTCTTGTTAATTATGGAGTCAAAAGTAAAAGCAAAGACTTCTTACAAGAAGAATTCGTGGAAAGAAAGCGGAGTGAAAGGATGTAAGGAAGGGCCGAAAAAAAATAAATAGAAAAACTGCAGAAATCCAGTGAGTCTAATGAGGGCATTCGGCTATCTATTGATAAATCTGGATTAAGAAGCTGGACTAAGAAAAAATGTCATAGAAAAGTTTGAAAAATGGTTCTGAACTATTTGCGTATAGAATGCTTGGACGTGAACAATCAATAACTATACTATGATATACTATGATCCATGGATGCGAAACGCAAAGGAAAGGCATGGAAATAAAAGATCATTCGTGAATCAAGAAAGAATGAAAGATGCAAAAATGTGGAATTTCTTTCTCTTCTATCTACTTCTGCGGAAAGTCTAGGAGTGTTGTTGAGATGAAATGGAGTAGAGAATGGAGTAGAGAAAGATTCATCTTTTAAATATTGTAAAGTATTGTAAAGTAAATATAAAATATATATTTATATATATATTATATAAAAATGATATATAATGAGATGTAATGATATATTATATATCAAGATGTATCAAGGAATGGTGTATAGATAAATAGATAGAAGCGATTGTCGGAAAAGTCGACTAAGTAATGGCATAGAGAAAGATCCCCATTCATAAAGATACATATAGAATCCGCAGTCTCCTCTCATATCGTTTTTATTTGAAGTCACTGAGGTTGAAGTCTCCCAGTAGATGTAGATATGTAGAAAAGGATTTACTAGATAAAAAAATAAATAATAAGCAAAATAATAAAATTGTCTCCTCTTTGATGGAAGAAATGATGTATAGAAAGAAAAAGAAAGAATAAGAAAAAGGGGAAAAGATAGAAAGAAAACAAAGAAAATAGGAGAAGAACAAATCAAAGAAAAAGAAGAGACAGAACAAGAAAGAATCGGAAAATAGAAAGAACAAGAAAGAACAAGAAAAGACAACAGAAAGAAGAAGAAGAGAAAGAAAAACCAAACAAAGAGAAAGAGAACACCTATGGTCCTCCTAAGAAAACGAAGCGCAGAGAAAAGATCAAAGAGAGAAGTCCAAAAGAAGAAGAAGAAGGGAGAGGAAGAAAGAGAAAAGAAGAGAAAGTGTCAGAGGAAAGAAGAACAAGAAAGAGAGAAGAAAAAGAAAAGAGTATGATTCTATAATTAAATTTGTTTTGATTTTCCTGGCCATTCGATCATGCGCTTAGATATTCTAGACTAGCTAGAAATCCTATCTTATCTTTTTTTCTCTGAGCTCACAGATCATCCATCTTAGTTATGGGGTCTAAGAGAGGTCATCCTAGTATGTGCATCACAAGGACTTTTTTTTTTTTTAATCCATACCTCAGGTCGTTTATTTATTTTTTTATTTGGCTTTTTTTGTTTCTTTCTTGTTTCAGAGTTAACGTATGTTGAAAACAAGTTTTTCTTAATTTTTTTTTACTTTACTATGTAACTAGACTATGAAACTAAGGAAATCCTGGTTATTCAATGAGTTTCTTACAATAGATCTAAGTAGTACAAAGACAGATGCAGATGGATCGCAAGTATCCTATTTTCGGGCGCGACTCGTCCCAGGTGTGTATTAGATCTACTATTTTATTTCTACGCCATTCTATTTTTTCTTTGTTTTCTGTCTTTTCTATACTCTTATGTTTTTTTCCTTTTTTTTTTGCTCTTTTTTATATTTCAATTTGATTTCTATTTGAATTGGAAATAAAGAAGAAAACCCTCTTTCTTTTGTTGAAACTGAAAAATATCACAAAGAATACAACGATCTTCTATCATAAATGAGTAATTTTTTTTCTATCTAGCATCTGCAAAGTACCCCATTCTCTCTGACTGTGCTTCGATTCGTCGGTCGGGAGATCTCCTTAAGTCTATGATTTCGTAGCCTCCTACTATTCGTATTTTATTATATATCTATATAATCTCTTGTTGAACTTTGGACTAAACGTTTTTTTTTCTGATCGGTGGTCGGTGAAAGGCGGTTGGAAAGCCTCCAGTTAAGTATTCCTTATCTTTCCTAAAATTCCCGTTACTCCGCCGTATCAAAAATAGAAAGAAAAAAGTGAAAAAAGGGTATGTTATTTTGAGCCAAATGAGTTTACAAAAGCGAAAACTACGAAGAGATCGATGGCTTCTACCGGTCAATTACTAATAACAAATCTTCTTAAGAACAACAACTCAATTCCGACTCAATTGAGTGGCTTAGTTTGAAAAATTTGTGCTTGCAAAATAGAAACTTTTTGGATATACTTCCATTTTATGCCGGATTCTGGGATAATTGGAACCAAATCAACATCTTGCATTGAAAGGGAACAAATTATTTGATCTAGGGGCAGGTAATGCTTGGGTAGATCCTACATTTCTTCTTCCAAATCCGTGATGTTCCGGATATTAGATGTCCCGTTAGGGATACTATTCTCCGGTTCATCCTTCACCTTTTCGGAGTCTTTCATCTATACGTCTATACGGGATTGGCTAAAAGAATTTGTAATTGGTTTTTGTGAACGAATTTTCTTTTTATTTTACATGTTATGATGTTGTTGAGAGTCAGAAATATTGGTCTGGATCAACTTATAATATTTTAATTCATCTTTTTCTTCGTTTTTGAATAGAAATAGTTCGAGAATGAGCTAGTTTTTTAAAAGAAATTAAAAATATACAAAATATACATTTTTATTTTTGAAGTCCTTTGGGGCGAAGGAGGTTGGTTTTCCTTGAGCTGTAGGATTTTACTAGAGTAGACAAAGAAGTTTTCTTTTCTTTTTCGATCTATTTTGCAAAGAATTTTTACTTCATATTTTTTTTAGTGCTCGAAGGCTGATTGAAGTTCTTGTAGGGGAGTTTGGCAACTATTGCATCACTTCCAAATGAATGGCTTTTTGTCTGTTCTCGATCGAAAGGTGTGTTGTTGTTCGCTGTCCTCTTATTCTTTTTTGGAGTTTGCAAGTTGGTTCTTTTAGTTTGGTGAAGTTTCTTTTTGGATGTTCTCTTCCTTTTCTTTTTCGTTTCGGGGTTGTTTCCTATGGGGAGGTATATTTCGGTTCACTTTTTCGGGTCTTGTTTCTAATAGGTTTCTTTCAGGTTTTTTCTGCGAAAAAGTTCCCCTGGGAATCTTTGTGTTAGTTTTCGATCTTCTCTGTGATGTGTTGTCCCTTTGGTGGAACTTATTTCTTGTTTTTTTCTAGCCCAGTGCTCTTTTCTCCTTTTTGGATGACTTCTCAGATGCTCTTTTTTTCAGTATTAGTATTAAATGAAGACCTATTTCAAGAAATGTAAAATAAAAATCTAATATAGATTACCCTGAGGAGATGACATGGAACAAAGGCGGCGAACAGGCCACCAAACTAATACAAGATTATTTTTAGGGGCAACCATACCAGAACATAAAAAATCTTTGCAAATTTTGGGCAATTCGTTTTTACATTTTTATATTTATTTCTAAGTTTTTTTCGAAAATAAACAAAAAGCTTCTCATATTTTATCAAAAAATAAGTGCATATAAAATGTTTTTCTAAGAAATTTTAAAATACTCGCATGAATGGAGGCTCTGCAGAACACAAATTGTAATAGGCATATCATTATTTTCTTACCTAGACAGTTTTCCTACAACAACAATTAAAGAAGTAAGAATACGCTTAGAAATTTAAAACTAAATTAAAAATTTTTGGAAATGTTGAGAATTTCAATATCAATATTGGTTCACTAATACAAGATACAAAACATCAAAAATGTATTTTTGTATTTTTAATAAAAAAAAAAGAAACAAAAAAGAAAAGAACCGAAAAGGAAAACAAAAAGAGCAAGAAGAAAGAGAAATAAAGAAGAAAGAGAAAGAAAGGAAAAAAAGAAAATAAGGCCTAAATGAAAATAACAACTAGCTACTTCCAAACTACCAATCCTCACGACGACAGCAAGTGAAAAAAACCCAGTTCTGGGCGAGGAAGAACAACCGGACCATACAACGTAAGACTACCATTACCAAAAATGAAAAAAAAAGTTGAGTCAGTGCTGACGGAAAAGAAAAAAGCAGGAAAAATAAGAAAAACAATGCCTAAAAAAATAGAAAAAGAAAAAAGAGGAAAGAAAATCCTAAAAAGAAATTGAAATTAAATAAAAATGAGAAGAAAGAGAGAAAGTTTACAAAAACATGGGCCCCTGCTGTCTACGCCAAAGTATCACTAATTTTCAACATGCTACCTCCCCCAACATTAAGATGGTTGGTCACCTTTTTCCTTGTTGTTGTTGTCAAAATTACTTAAAGTAAGGTATAAAAGATAAATTAAATAAATATAATATGGTGAACTAAGTATTAAAGCCTATTTGTATTTATGAAATATGAAATTTTCTTTTATTTTTGATATCTGAAAAAACTTCAATGAAAAGAAGCCTTCTTTTTCAATTTGTATTAGTTTATAAAAGTATTAAAAAAAAATGAATTAAAATTAATTAGTGATATAGGAGTGCATTTCAACACAGATATCTGAGAGTGACGTTATTGATAGTCGGGGTGGTGAGCTAGGGCTTCCTAAATATTACTAACTTTTCACTATTACTAACTTTTGTATTTGTTTGGATGTGCTCGATCGATGTTTTCTCTAAGGCAGTTTCCTTAAGTTTAAAATTTAGTTTAGTGAGAATAGTTAGGTCATTCCGAAAACAAGCCAGAAACGTATATAATATATATAAAGGCTACTAGCACGTCCCAATCAAAGAGATCTTTACCTTGCTTTTTCTTCCATTTCCTTAAGATAATCCTAAGAACCAAAGGCATGGACGAATGAAATTGAATAATAGATTATACAATCCTTGTAATTAAATTTTTAGAAAAAGTTTTAAAAAAGTATTGGTGAAATTAAAATTAAGTATTAAAAGAGGAGCTTTCAACAAATTCGAAAATACAAATACATTTGTTTTGAAATAGAAACCTCATTTCAGGAGCTAATGCAGAAGAACTAGACTAGAAATAATTCGATGATCAGATAGAAGAGTCAAAAAATAGAGAAAGAGAGTCCAAAAAAGGCTTCTAATAAGATGATCAAGTCCTGCCCGAATAAATGAAGCGAAAGGCCTGGTCAAAGCGGAAAGAGACAAAGTAGTCCCCAACTAGTCCATCAAACTTCCACTCCTCTAAGTGGAAATCGGAAAAAAAAGAAAAGGGGTGGAAATGGAAAGAAAAAATAAAAAACAACAAAGTCAAAATTCTAGGAATCCAAAGGATTTTTTATTGAAAAAAGGGTTTCTACTTAAACTAAAACACAAACAAGAAAGAATCGCATAATTATCATTATTAAAAATAATAGGGGGTGGAAAAGAAGAGAAAGAGGAATAGAAATCCGAAAACAAATGAAGAAGAAGAAGAAAAAAGAATTGAGACTACAAAGAAGAGGGGGAACCCCCAAAAAAGAGAAAAAGGCTTCTCTAGAAGTATTAGAAAAGACGTCAAACACCTTCTACACACCAATACCCAAACATAGAAAACAAAAAAGTAAAAAAGGGAGTTCCGAAATGAAAAAGAAAAGCCAAGTGAAAAGTTGGTGCATAACAGAACATATATAAGAAGAAAGAATAGAAAATAGATATATAAATAGAACCAAAAAGAAAGATAGCTCCCTACACTTGAAAAGATATAGAAAAAGATTAAGTAAATGCCACCTAGCTAGCTGCTTAATTATGCTTACAAATGCAGGAAAAAAAAGTATACAAAGGATGTATTTGAATGAGTACACTTTTCAAGAAAAACCCGGTTCTAGAGTTAGATAAAGCAACGATCTCCTTTTCAATGCGAGGCGGTTTTCACCAATCATTATTAACTTAAATTATAAATTAAATCAAAAATAAATTAAAAAAAAGAAAAGGAGAATATAATATATCATATAGATAGATGATTGAAAATAAAATGAATATAGATTTTGATTTTCCAAGAAAGAAAAAAAAAGAAGTACAGAATAAAAATATTAAAAAGGAGTTTAGGAATCTACATCGATCCAAAGAAGCTAATAATCATCATATAATAAAGACATTGTTTTTATATTTTTTTATAATTCTATTGAATTTAATTTTTCTAGTTCAAAAAGAAATAACAGGAGGGAAAACACCTTTCTCGTGAGATTGGGAAAAGAGCAACGTTGTCATAAGTTCAAAAGGATTTAAACTGTGGGAACTGCGGACTTTTCGATTTTCCAAAAAAATTAAAAAACCTATATTCAATTAATTATAGAGAACTTCTTTTTTTAATAGTCATTTTTTTAGGAAAAGTGTCTGCAAAATGCTTCGTGACCTACACAAAATAAAAAAGAGAAAGAAAATAATATAGAATTAGATCCTTAAACAAAGAAAAAAATCTCTCATGTCTATCTCTCCAAGACCCTCCACTTGGGTCCGCTTTTAAAAAACAAGAGAGAGACAGCATGTGCGAAAAAGAAGTCCTTTTTTGTGTTAGAGCGAAAAAAGCTAAAAAAACATAGGCAGTGGAATGGAAATTCGATGAACAGAAAAAGGACGGAGAAAGAAAAAAGAGGATCACCGAGAAAAAAGGGAGAGCTCATCTAACCCGAAAAGGGCTTTAGTACTAGGAGAAAAGGAATCCTTATACAAGCCATCTAATCTAGCCACGGCATCTTTGACGTCCTAACCAATCGCTTGCGTTTGGCAGATCACAACATAGGAACCTCGCGACATCGTAGGGGTCGGAAGGGAGAAAAGAAAAAAAGAGGGAAAAAGCTACTATCCAAGGTTGCCTGAGTATCACAATCAGAAGGAGAAGCGCGACAGGAAATACCTTTGGGAAGAATGAGGCAAAGTGCGTTACGATTGAGTATTGAGAGACTCGTGGGAGATTCCAGTCCATTCCAACTTCGTATCCTTCACTAAAGACAAGTAAGGCAAGAAAACCTTACTTTTTCATCTTACGGCAGGTTTCTGCCCCCCTCCCCAAATATGTGAACCAACTCAAAGGGTTTTTAAATACAAATCAAATAAAAAATACAAATAACAACAATATAGTATAAGACTAAGTTTCATGTTTCGGCTTATAATACAAAATACAAACATAATACAACAAATTAAAATAAAAAAAGAATAATCAATACAACAAATAAAAACAAATAAAAAACCTTTTTGCTTTCAAAAAGAAGGGTACATTTCTAATTATTTAATTATTCAAATATTTTCAAATAAATAAGTAAATTAAATTTTGTATTTGAAAATATTTGAAATAACACCATAGTAAACAAACAAGTACCTATTTTATTTTTTAATATTTTATATATGAAAGGACCTGTACCAAAACCAGAAAAAGGCAGAGAAGAAAACAAAGAAAAGAAGAGAAGAAAAAAAGAAAACAAGACAACAAGACAGAGGAAAGAAGAGAAAGAGAGAAAAAATAGTAGGAAGAAAGGAGACAAAAGAAAGTAAAATCGAGACAGAAGAAGAAGAAAGAACAATATTTCTACCCGGCTTCTATTGCGAAAGCATCGAGAAAAGACCGCGAAGTACACTTCTCGTACTATCATTAAGTCATATTTTTCTATTCAACCAAACAAAGAAAGCACCGTCAGGAATTCAGATAGCTTTCGGTTAGGCTAAAAGAAAAAAAGAATTAAAAAAAATGGAAATACTACAGCTGCGAGAAAAGCCCAAGAGCCCTCTCTAATGAAAAGTAGAACATGTCTAAGCTACTACTAGAAGAACAAGGAGAAAAAACACGAAACGAAAACAAGAAAGGAGGAGAAAGAAAAAAAGAGAAAGAAAGAGAAAATAGAGGAGTCTTACTACTAGATCTTACTACTATAGTAAAAACAAAAAAGTAAAAACATAGAATAAAGAACTAAATAGTTTAAAATAGAAAGCCAAAAACAAAGTTATTTTAAGTCTAATTTAGAAAAAATTAATAAACAAGAAGGAGAATCAAAAAAGTAAAAAAAAAGAAGGAGCAGAAAGAAAATGCGAAATAAAAGAAGGAGGAATAAAAAAAAGTCAGAATATCGAAAAAAATACAAAAGAGAGAAAACAAAGAAGGCCAATCTACGGAATAAATCGGGTAGATATAAATCATAAAAATCTCTTTTATCCTATCGCTCGACGGAACTATCCACCCAAAGAACAGAAAGCCGAAACCTTCTTCCTTCAGTTCTCCTACAAAAGAAGAAAATGACACAGAAAGAAATGCAAATCCTCAAGCCTGCACTACTCCAATCCAAAGTCAACAATAACTCGCACATGATAGATACACAGATAAGAAATCTAGATCTTTATTGTTGTAAAGTAGAAACCTTAGAAGGATTTTTTTTCTATTTTTGTTTTTTCTATTTTTTAATTAATAAAAATAAATACATGAATTGTCGGTGCGTGGAACAAGCATAGAAAATCAGATGCTACAAACAGTTCTCCAATCAACTTAGATTAATCTACAATAGAGTTACAGCTGAAACATCAGCTGGATCTACAAACTAGAAACATCTAGCTGCCTTTCGAAACAAAAACACTTCGTGACAATCAACAACCTAAGGAAAAAGAAAAAAAGAGAATGAAATTCAAAAGAAAGAAAAATCATAGATCAGACAGAAGAAAAAAAGAAAGAGCGAAAAAAATGAAAACAAAGAAAAAACAAAGAAAGTAAAGAAGAGAAAGCTCATCCCTACTACTATATAGCTATAGCTCAAAAAGGAAAAACTTTTAAAATAGTATTAGAAAACGATGCATACTTTTTTGTGTTCTAGAATTTTTTTTATTTCACCAAAAGATCCGTGGAGGAGGATAGTCGGTATTAAAAAAAAAGTTTCTCAAAAGAATAAGATCTAGAAAAATTAATTAAAAAAAATGTAAAAAAAAATAAAAAGTAGAATATAGAAAAATAAAAATACTATAATTAATTAACAAAACATAATACTAAGAATATAGTACTAAAAATATATATGTAGTAAGAAGAAAGATATAGAATCTAAGCTAAATCTACATTAATTACTAAATAAAGTAGATATTATTATAGTGTTGTGGGTGACTGTGATCAAATACTAAATCAATGTTAAAATCAATAAAAAAATAAAAATTTTCTAAGTTTACTAAGATCAATATAAAAAAGAAAAAAAAAAGAGAGCAGAAACGAAGTCGAAAAAGGGAGAAATAAAGAGAGAATCAGAACAAAAGAAATCCTTGAAAAGAACATGTTAGTTCTTGAAGATGAAGACAGCCAACCCTGAATACTTCAAGAAAAAAGAAATGAAACCAATGATGCCAAACTTAACGAACCCATGTCTTTAGTCATTGACCCCAGCTCTTACTTAAAACTCATTCAAGGTCCGGTCTGGGTGGGAAGAACAAAAAAAGATCGGAAAAAAAGAAAAGAATGGAAAAGAGAAAAAACAATGAAAAATAATAACCATATTTTTACTCATACAATCATACAATATGAATTTCTTAGAATTACAATAGTAAAAAAAATTTCATTATCAAAAAGCAGTAGGAACATCATGTCATAAGAAAAAACAAGAATTCCGACTCATCCAAGATCCCAAGAAAAATTTTTTTACTATAACTATTATAACTATACTATCGATATGGAATGACTTGTATTTGAATAAAAAGAAATCAAACACGGATCAGCACCGAACGTGACAAAACCTTCTTTTTATATACTCCACCTTTACCTAAAAGGCGGACGAAAATAAGACTATTCTAAACGAAAAATCAAAACAAAAGAATGTAAAAATAAAAACCACTTTATGCAGGAGATGGAGGAACGAAAAGATGTCGTATTCCAAAGATAGAACACCTGGAGTCAAATCTAAATCCTATCCCCCCAACAAAAATGAAGAAAGAAAAAACAAAACATAAGAAAACAAGAGAAAATAAAGAAAAAGAAAAAAGATGAAAACAAGAAAGAAGAAAAGAAAAGCGATCACGGAACAAGGAAAAGAGTGGGAGAGTGGGGATAGTTTCCAGGAAAGCACTCGGGAGAAAGGGAAGGAAAGGACCTGCACCCCAACCAAAGTCTAGGTCGAACACGAGCATTCTCAAAAAATAGAAATAAAAGCTCTCCTGACTAGAAAGAAGTCGAAGAAAAACTTTCTTTTTTTTTTTCAATCCAATAAAATAATATTATTAAAACAACAATAAAGAAAACCTCTCTTATATGTTATATGAAACATAACCTAAAAAAAAAATTAATATTAAAATAGATTTCATAGTATTTATATTTTATAGAGAAAAAAAAAAGAAAAAAGTAAAAGAAAACTCTCACAAATGACTTAAGAGAAAAGAGAAAGGACAGAGGAAAAACTCAGTTATGGAAACAAAGACAAAAAACAAGAAAACAATAAGCTAACTGGAAGGAGCACTGCAGAGGCTGTTGGATTTGAACCAAAGATCCTATACTGAAAAGCCGTTGTTCTTAGGCATTGATACAGAAATTCCAAAAATACGTCAAAAAGAAAAAAACCGAAATTTGTCAAACAAATTCAAAGAAATATTGTAGTGTGACACAACTAGCTACATTTTTCTAAATATTTTTCACTTAATAATTTCTGTTAAGTGATTCCTAAACAAAGATGAAAAGCTTTCTTGAACTGAGATTCAAAGAAATGTCATCGCTTGTAATTGGAAAATTCCCCCTGAAATTAAGATTAAATAAAGACTCGATGACTGCAGAATATGTTTATTGTAAAAAAAATATATAGGATATAAAAAAAGTTACTTTTAAGGGGGGAGTCTTATATCAAAAAAAGAAAAATCCTAGATTATGAGCAGAAAGTCTTTATTTTGTAATGAATGATAAAGGGATCATCTACTTTATTAATTTAGTGTAGCATTAAATACCTATAATTTTATAACTATGAAATGGTCGTAAATAGAAAGACAAGTTATTGATTAGATGCATTTCTTCAAAAAAAAAACAAAGTAAAAAAAAGCTCTGATTTCCCCAGTCCAAAATTTTTTTACTATTTTTTACTAGAATCACTATAATGCGCTATCATTTAAAAATATAGAAAGGTCCATTATGAACTGAATAGGTTGAGTCTAAATAGACAAATAGTTCTAATAGTGTATGTAGAAGAAAAAAAGTTCAAAATGGATTGAAGGAATGCATTTTTCAAATAGAACATTAATTACTATTTATATTTATAAACTAAACTATAAAATATGATATGAAAATACAACTAATTTGAAATTTCAGTGTGTACAGATTGGAATATCAGAAACTAAAAAGAAAATCCTGGGGTTCACATCTACTTCCATGAGAACTTACCGTGTAAGGAGAAAAGGAGCTAAAATACATTTTACATTAACTGACTGCCATTTAAGAAGCAAAGTCGAAGTTTCATAATGGAAGATGAAAAAGGATAAACTTAGGCTGAGAAAAGAACCTTCCCGTGAGCGTAGAGTGAGAAAAGAAAACACAGATAATACAGATAGAAAGTTCGACCTGGAATTTTTTTTGATGTGAAAAGAAAAAAGAGAAGGTGATGAAAGAAAAACGAAACCGCTAGGTCGAAGAAGGAGAAACGGAAGAAGAGAGAAGAAGACAAAGAGAAAAAAAGACAGAAGAGACCAAAAGTCGTGAAAGAAAGAGAAAAAAAGTAACTAGACAAAAATTTTGAATTCATATATTCATGTAGATGTAGATAAAGAATATAGACCAGAAAGAAGTCGAATGAATATAGATCAGATCTCAAAATATTGTATCGATAAGATCTTATTAGAATATATATATATACTATATGATATGACTATATAATATATATTAAAAAAATCATTCTTTTAATGAAATCGTGAATGAATTCATCATCCGAATGTCTATTGAAACATGTTACGTAGACAGAAAGGGAAATTTGAATGGCCAGGATGAGCTCTCCATATCAAAATAAAATTGTATAGTATTAATAATTACTATTAATAATTTCTATAGAAAAATTAATATAGAAAGTATTAAGTATTATTATTATTATATTAAATAATTTATTTTATTCTATACTTTATTGTTTCTTTTATTTTCCTTTCTTGGTGAAGAAAATTATTCTCTTTATTTTGACTTTCGATTCTTGTTTATTCTCAGCTACCTAAAAAAATTGCTTCTTTATTTATTTTTTAAATAATAATATTGAAGGAGTGAAATCCAATTTCTTCCTAATTTTCATAAATAAAAAAAATATTTTACATCTGCTCTGCCTATATATCTATATATACATTAGCAGTTTTTCTTTTAGAAATTCGTTATTAGAGATTCTATCTAAACTCTATTCTTCACAGCTGCATCTGTATTAAAAAAAATATATGGATTGGGGTGTGGAAGTTTCCATTTACAAGAAATTTTTAATTCAATACCAGGGTTTAGGTTGGTGGAAAAAAAGAGTCCCGCTTTTTAGAAATAAGCTCCTTTCTCCTTTCTTATGTAAAAAAGAAGGATTTCTTAGCTCTAAACAAGCAATTCTTTCAGGCGAAAACTAGTTATTCTTGTCTTTCTGATAAGTTATCACCTTGAAAAACCTCCTACCTAAAAGGTTTTTCCTCTTTACAAAAAGCTGTGGTTATAAAAGCTGTAAAATTAAAAAAGTAAAAAGGAGGGTATTTTTTACATTCATCATTTAGCTTACAAAATTGCAACTATGAGAATTTATATAATGAGTTAAAATGACGTACTTGTGAGAGCGGGAGGTTTATCCAAAGCAGCTAACCAAGAATTTTATTCTAGGAGAAATTTTAGCTTTCGACAGACAGGGTTTTCAAAGTCTAGTTCACATTAGTTCTTTTATCCTTATTTTTAGGTAATTGTATAGGAAAAAGTTTTTCCTTACTCCAAAGCCAAATGACTTGGTCAGAGGAGTTTCTCTCGGGAATAATTCGGAAACTTATCTCATTTTTTATATTTTATATTAGAGTAAACTTTGTTAAAGGAAATGAATATAGAAAAGGAAAGAGAAATTCTACAGGTAATCTATCATAAACCTTTTTTCATATAACTTAAGAGCCATGTAATATTGTTTTGAAGTTTTCTTTCTAATTCATGGTATGAAGAAGACCATGGCTAAAATAATGTTTTCACTAGTCTACTAGCCAGGGACAGTAAAGAAGGATTAGATAAAGGAAGAACAATCTTAAACGGTTTTGTAGCTGACATTGCAGACAAAGATAGATCTATTATTTTCTAATTTTAGAATATTTATTTTACTTAATTATTCATTGACTTCATTTTTTATTCTATTTTTATTCATTTTTTTCATTAACATTTTTTTATTTTGATTTTTCTATTTATTTCTTTTCATTTTATTCTATTTTTACTTAGAATCAGAATCTTAGAATAAAAAATGTACTTAGAACTGGAAAATATTCTTATTATTCTTCGAATTTCTAATATTTTATTTTCTTCTAATTGACTTCTACTATTTGACTTTCTAATATTTTACTTTACTATTTGACTTCTAATTGATAATAATCACTACTATTAGTAATTAATTATTTTCGAATTTCTTCTATTACTAAAATGACTTATCCAAATTATTTCTATTTTCTTTTTTTTAATATTTATCCAAATTATTTCTATCTAATTTGTATTTTATTTTTTGACTTCTTTTTTGATTCATTTTTATTTATTCATTTTTTTTCACTTATTTTTGATTCTTTATATAATTCTTTTTCTTTATATATTCAAAATGGAATGAATTTAGTCATTTTTCTATTTTATTCTATTTCTTTTTTTCTATTTTTAGATTTCTATTTTTAGAATAATTATTTAGTATAGTAATTATAGTCATTTGATTTTTTCATTCATTTTGGAATATTTCTTTTTGATATTCATGAATTTATTTATTTAATTCTAATTTATTTGATATATTTTCATATTTTATTTCTTTTTTTGGAATTTCATTTTTTTTCTATTTCATTCTATTTTTATTTATAATATTTATTTTTGAATATTTCTTTCATTTTTTGTTGGAAATTCATTATTTTTTGATTTCATTAGAAATGAATTCGAAATTCTATTTTCCTTTTTCTTTTTATTCATTTCTATTTTTTACTTCTTTATTTATTTATTTATTTT
>JAYMSM010000105.1:0-17561 GCA_036897885.1 Plantago crassifolia | reverse complement strand
GAAAGAAAACAAGAAAGATAGGAAAAAGAGAAAACAAGAGAAAGAGAGAACAGAAAGAGAAGAGAGAACAGAAAAGAGAAAGAAGTTCCAGAGAGAAGACAGAAGAAAGAACGAGAAAAGAGAGAAAGAGAAGACAAATATAATTAATAGTAAATATTAATATTAATAGTCAATTTAAAAATTTTAAATAATAGAAAAATGAAAATAGGAAATAAATAGTAGAAAATAAAATATTAGCAAATAATTTTCTATTAATAAATAGAAAATAGTCAATTTAAATAGAAAATTAAATAGAAAATGTAAATAGAAAATAAAAAATAGTAACAATTAGAAATAATTAGAAATAGAAAATTAGTAAATAAAATAGAGTTATAGAAAAAATAGAAAGAAATAAAATATAGAAAAAGAAATAATATATAGAAAATATAGAAAAACACAAGAAAAAAAGATCTTCCTTAGGATTCTAAAGAAAAAAGGGGGTTCGCGTTGATTTCCAACCTAGATTTTCCATGGGAAAACAAAGAAAAAAACTTTATATGCAAAAAACGAAAGAAAAACATACACGGCTTGCGATTGGACCTAGACAGGACTTTGCAGACGTTTAAAGACGATATTTGCAATTTGCACTGAAAAAAGTTTCACTATCCAAAACACACGAAAAAGAAACCCCGCTTGTGATTCTACAGAAAAAGGAAAAACAGAAGATTTCATACGTGGATTTTGAATTTCATAAGAAAAAGACACAAAAAAGACAAAGAAAAACAAAGAAGAGAACAAGAGAGAAGAGAAAACAAAAGAGAGAAAAACAAAGAAGAGAGAGAGAAAAGAAGAGAAAAGAGGGAGAATGGAAAAGAGAGAAAAAAGAAAGAAAAGAAGACAGACAAAGAAGAGAAAGAAAGAAGGAGAAAGAAAGAGAGAGAAAGAAGACAGAAGAGAAGAGAGCGACTTACAATCTCGAATCTCAGAAACAAACAAAGAGAAAGAAAGAGAGAAGAAAGGAGGAGAAAGAGAAACAAAGAGAGAGACAGAAAAGAGAGAAGAAAGAGTGAATCGAAAGAACAAGAGACAAGAAAAGAAAGAAAAAAGAGAAAGAACAAGAAAGAAAGAGAAAGAACAAGAAAGAGAGAGAACACACAAGAGAAAGAAATCGAGAGAGAAAGAGGAAAGACAGAAAAGGAGAAGGGAAAAGAGAGAGAAAGAGAAAACAAGAAGAGAAAAGAGAAAACAAGAAGAAAAAAGAGAAAACAAGAAGAGAAAGAGGAAAGAAGAGAAGAAAGACAGAGAGAAGACACAGAGGAAAGAAGGGGATCAAAGAAAGAGAACAAGAAAAAGAATGAAAGACAGAGAAGAGAAAGAAAAAAAAAGAAGGAGACAGAGAACGAGAACAAGTGTCAGAAATAACAACAAGAATCAGAGAAAGAGAACAAGAAGACAAGTACCAGTCCAAAATACAGAGAGAGAAAAAACAAGAATAAGAATAAGTGAAAGAAAAAGAGAAAAAGAAGAAGAAAGCAAAGACTCAGAACAAGAAACAAGAATCAGAGAGAGAGAAGAGAGTCAAAGAAAGACAGAAAGAAAAGAGCAGAGAGAAAAGAAGGGAATAACAATAAGACAAGAAAGAAAAGAGAAAAGTCAAAGAGAGAAAAGAAGAACAAGAAGAAGGAGAGAACAAGAGACAAGAGAGAAAGAAGAGAGAGAGAAAAGAGAACAACAAGAGAACAAGAAAAAAAAGAAGACAAAGAATACCATTTCACTCAGAACAGAGAAAGAAATCAAGTAATAAAGAAGAGAGGAGAGAGAGAAAAGAAAGAAGAAAGAGGAGAAAGAAGAATCAGACAAAGAATCAGAGAAGAGAGAGAAAAGAAAGGAAAAGAAGAAAGAGAAGAGAGAGAGAGAGAAGAGAAGAGAGACAGAAAAGAACAAGAGAGAGAAGAAAGAAAGAATAAGAAGAGAAGAAAAAGAGACGAATAGGAAAGAGAAGAGACAGAGAGATAGGAAAGAAAAGAGAGAAAGAAAAAAAAAAGGAAAAAAAAAGGGAAAGAGAAGAAAGAAGGGAAAACTGCGAGAAATTAAAAAGGAAAGTTAGATTAGATAGTAAAGAAGAAATAGAAAGTTTTGGGTGTATAGCTCAGTTGGTAGAGCATTCGGCTTTTAACTGAATGGTCACGGGTTCAAATCCTATACTATTGATAAGCAACAACTGGAAGCCAAGAAAATAGAAAATAAAAATAGGATGAATGAAAAGAAAGAGAAGGGAAGGAAGATGAAAAAAGAAAGAAGAAGTCAGAAAGAAAGAAAGAGCGGAAAAAGAAAAGAAGAACAAGTGTCAGGGTCAGGGGAAAGAACAAGACAAAAGAGAAAGAAAGAAAAGAGAAGACATAGAAGCGGGATTTCAGATAGCTAAAGCTAAAAGCAGAAGTCAGAGAGAGCTAGAAACAGAAGTCAGAGACTGAATCACAAGAAACCTCACTTTGCAATAAAAATCTAAAGGATCTAAAAACAGCCCCGAACACAAGCCCTTAGACAAGAGACAAAAATAAAGAGAGTTTCTGGGAAGTAAAAAAAAATAGTTAACAAGAACAGTCGACTAACAAAAAACAACAATCAAAGAAACCAGGCTGCCAAGCCCGCGACTAAAGTAAAGAAAGACAGAAAAAAAAGAAAGCTTGCAAAAAGATGCCCTACAGACAACCAATGAAAAGGCCCCGAGCAGATAGCTAAGACTACCATTTAGATATAAACAAGTTGATTATAGCTAACACTATATTATAAATTATAAGGAAAAGCCCTTTTCAATTAGAAACAAAAAAGCAAGAAGCAGAAGAAGAAAAAAACGAGAAAGACGAAGAAAACAAAGAAAGAAGACAAGAAAAAGTCAGAAAAAGAAGAAGAGAAAACAAAGGAAAGGGAAAAAGGAAGAGCGAAATTCAGAGAAAATCATGTCCACACCGATTCTACGAAAGGGAATCCACACATGCTAGACGAACCGATCTTCTTTTGTCTTTTGATTGACTAATACATTTCTATTTCGGAATACAGTAAAAGAGAGCTCAGAAACCTAAAACAATCCAAATACAAAAACCCCCTTTCCACAAACCTTTTTTTGGGGAAAAGAGTGAAAAGAAAAGAAGTAAAAAAGAGGAACAGCCGGATGACTAACAAGCAGAGTAGTACGAGTTAAGGCTAGCTAACTGAAAAAGTTTTCTAAAAATAGAAAAAGGCCCAGTAGAAAACGAAGATGAAACCAAAAGACACTCCACGCAATTCTCCATTCAAAAAGAAATATTTTAAAGGGACTACGGGAAATGGGCTTGGTGCAGAAATCAAAAAAGAAAATACCAAAAGAGAGAAAAAAAAGAAAGAAAAGAAAGATAGAAAAAAAGGAATAAAAACAAAAAACAAGAACAAGAGAAAGAGACAAAGATAGAAGAAAAAGAAAGAGAGAAAAGGGCGTAAGAGACAAAAAGAAAAAATGATAGAGTGATCGAAATAAGAAATCAAAGAAGGAACAAAAATCCCAATTGTCCGAAAGCAGCCTAAATGACATACCAAGTTCTAGGGAAGATTACTATTTCTACTTAACTAAGGTAAGGACCCTCAAGGCTTACTTGCTATTAGAAAGAAATGGAATGAGTCTTTGTTGTAGCAATGAGCACTTGACGAAACGTCCTTTTCACAAATACACACCATTACCAGAAAGACCAGACCAAAAACAATAAATGCGACTACGTTCCAACTCAAAAACAAGACTACTTTTGTTATTGTCAAAAACCTTTGAGATCAGATGCAAGAACAGGATGTGAAATAAGAATTCGAAAATAGAAGATAAAAAAGGCGAGATCCACGCAAGAAAGAAGACAGAAGAGAAAAAAGAAAGATAGAGAAAGAACCAGTCCGAGTCAGAGAGAAGAAAGAGAAAGAAAGCAAGAAGAATCAGAAAGAAAAGAAAACACAGAGAATAAAGAAGAAGAAGAGAGAAATGAAGAAAGAAAGAAAGAGGAGAAAAGAACCAAGAAAAAAACAAGAAAAAGAGAAAGACCAAGAAGAGAAAAAAAAAAGACAGAGAAAAGAACAAGAGACAGGGAGAGAAGAAAAAGAAAGACAGAAGATAGAGAGGACAGGAAGAAAGGAAAGAAGAGAAAAAAAGAATCAGACAGAGAGAAAAGAAGAGAGAGAAGAAGAAAGAAAAGAGACAGACAGAAGAAAAAGAATCAGAGAAAAAAGAGAAGAAAAGGAAGAATTAGGAAGAAGGAGCAGAGGAGAGAGAGAACAAGAGACAGAGAAGTCAGAAAAAGAAGAATAAGAACAAGTGTCAGAAAGAAAGATCTAAATTTCATAAAAAACAAAGGGAAGAGGCTCTTTAGCAATTTTATAATAACAATAATTTTTTATATTTCAATATTTTATATTTGAGAATTTTATTTTTTTCTAACTTTACTTTATATTCTTTTTTCTATAAGCTATAAGATAAGCATAAACAACTGTCTCTTTTACGGGAAAAATAACAAAAACACCGAAAAATTCTTCCATCTCTCCGAGGAGATCAGCATTAAAGATCCCCTTTAGAGGTTCTTCCCATTTTTCCTAGTATTACAAAAGGGCCTGTACCTTTCCGACATTCGATTAAGTTCTTTGTGCGTCAACGGCTAGTTCGCTAATGCTAATAATGCTAATTAATATAGTAGTGTAGATGTGGTATAGATGTAGAATTAAGTGGATTAACTCGCGCTTTTCTCTCTTTCCTGCTTTCTCTTTCTACATTCTCTTTTCTTTCTTTCTCCTTCTTCCTTTCGTTTTCGTTCTTTCATCACCTTCTCTGTCTTCTTTTCTCTCCCTCCTTTCTCTCTTCTTCCTCTCTTTCTTCTTTCGATTTTTTTCCGGAACTTGACAATTTGGAAACCAAAAAAGGGAGATTTTTTAAGTCGCCAATGCGGAGAGCAATAGAAAAAGAAGTTTGTTACACTGGTTTTTTCCTTCCTACTATCCATTTCTAAGTTTACACACGAGTTTCCATTCTTCTGATTTTCCATTTTTTCTACTTTGACTACTAAGTCAGTCCTTCCGATCTTTCTTATTATCCAGTTCTCTATTTCACAGAGGTTTCCTAGAAATTGATAGAAGCAGCTACCCGAAAAAATCTTTTTGACTATCCAGTTTTTATTTACAGAGGCAAAGTGTTTTTTGGTTTTCATTTTTCCATTTACACACACTACTAGCAGAAGCTTTTGTTTTGCCTTCTCGATCCGATCTTTTTCTCTTGTCTTTTTTCTTGTTTCCGCCTTCTGTTTTCTATGTTAGGCTGGCTTAGATAAGATAGCGTGGAGTGCACTACCGTTTTAGAAAATTCCTGTTGTTTTTGGATTCAGAGTTAGAGTTGTCTGCAAAAGAATCCTTTTTTTAGTTAGCTTTTGCATAGTTTTTTGGATGTCAGTACTTGGGACTATACTATGTCTTATTAGTTTTCTATCTTCTTTCTTTCTGCCCGTCATTTCTCTCTTTCTTTCTCTTTCCTATCTTTGTCTTCTCTCTTTTCTTCTCTCTCTTTCTTCTTTTGCTTTTTTTTTCTATTTCTTTTTGTTTTTTGGTCTTCTCTTTTTTTTTTTCTTTCTGTCCTTTGTAGATTCTCTCCTTTCTTCTGTCTTTTTCTTGCTTCTTTCTTTCTTTTTTCGTGTGAATATTATTTTTCTTTGTTTTTGTGATTCTCTTCTTTTGTTTGTTGTTTCTTGTGCCAAACCCTTTTTTTCGTCTATTTGCATTCTCTGTTGAAATGAAGTCTTTGTTGTTTTTTATTTACAATTTTTTGACTGTAGTTCTTAAAATGGGCTAATCTCGAAGTATCTTTGTCTCGACCTTCGCTTCTTCTATTACGGAACAATTGTTGTAAGCTCGTATAGAACGATGCTTTGCTTTATTTCTCGATTCTTAGCTGTAGCATTTCTTTCTTTCTTTCTTTTATTCTTCCTTTTTCTGATTCTTCTTTTGACTCCTTATTTTGGTTTGGATAGTCTCTTTTTCTTTCTTCTTCTCCTCGTTTCTATGGTTCTCCTTCTTTTACTTTATTTCTGTTTCTTGTCTTTTTCTTCTTTTTTTTCTTTTCTATTCCACTTTTCTCCTTTTTGTTGTTTTTTCCTTTTCTCTTCGATTTGTGGTTTGGGAAGGGATCTATTTTCCTCTACTAGAGCTTGCCGTGGTATCGGACTTTCTGCTTTAGCAAATTTTTATTTTCTTTTATTTGTGGTCATCTCTGCTTTCTTCTTCTGCTGCTTTTTTATTTCTCTTTCTCCTCCTTATTCTTTCTACTTTTCATCTTTCTTCTTCACCACGACCAAGATTTTATTCTGCCGGAGACTGTTCAATGCATTTCTCTTTCTGAGGATTGAGTGCAGTGCATTGTCTTTTCTGTTTGTTTCTTTCATCTTCGTTTCTCACTTCGCCTCTATTCTATCTACTCCCGGTAAATATTCCATGTAAATATTATTACAATACTACTGCAAAATACTATCAAGTTAGTCTAAGCGAGTCTTCGCTAGTTTTATTTTTACTTCGATTCCTCTGCTTTTTAGTGATCTGGCTCTTCCTTTGCTTTTCACTTCTCTTAATGGTTCATATTGATTTTGGAAAGGTTGTATTAATTCTACTGTCTCCTTGGCATTGGTTCTTAGTTTTGGGAGCTCTCGTTGGTCATTAGTCAAAAAATTTGTATTAGTCACAGGTAGATGCTAGGTATAACTAGTCATAGGCAGATCTCAGGTATGGCTGGGGTGTCGGTCCCTGGGTGAACTAGACATGATTCGATCGATCTTCCTTTCTGTTTCTTTACTTCTCAGGATATTGTACAAGATTTGAAGCCATGTTTTAGAGCTTCTTTTTCCTAGGTTATTTCGTGGATTTCGCTCAGTCAGATGATCCTTAGTTGGTTTTGACAGTGATTTAGTTTTGTGTTTAGGCGGAGGTTATACCCGGGTCTCTAAATGGGAGTTTGGAAGGCAGTGAGGTGTAGGATGTTTGTAGTCCCTTCGGTTAACTGTACGTTATTTGTTATTCGCTTTGGATTTCGCTCCTTCTTTCTTTCTTTTTCTCCTTCGCCCTTTCGTTTTCGTTCTTTCAGGACCTTCTTTATTTTCTTTATTTTCTTGTCTTTGTTCTTCTCCTTTCTCTGACTCTCTTCTTTTCTCTCTCTCTCTTTTCTTGTTTTCTTTCTCTAGTGTTCTCTTCTCTCTCTTCTTTCTTCTGTTCTCTTTCTTTCTCTCCGCTTCCTCTCTTCTCTCTTTCTTTTCTCTCTTTCTTCTTTCTCTATGATTTCTGTCTCTTTCTTTTTTCTTTCTCTCTTTTTTTTCTCTTGTTCTTTCTCTCTCTCTTCTGTTCTCTTCTTCTCTCTTTCTTCTTGTCTCTTTTTTTCAGTCTTCTTTGTCTTTTCTCTTGTTTTCTCTGTCTTCTTTGTTTTTTTGTTTTTATTTCTGGTCGAGCTGGTGGAGTCTGACTGGAACCTTTGATTTCCTATTTTTTCTTTTTGTGGAGCTAGTGCTCTATCCTTTTTCCTCATCACCTCTTCTTATTTTGACGTGTTATTTTTTTTTTCTCTTTTTGATTCTTGTCTGGAATTCTGTTTGCTTTTTTTCTGTCTGTCGTCTTGTTCTTGTTGTCGAAATGGGATTCTTTGACTTCTTGACTTGTGGCAATGGGATTCTCTGACTTTTGGGGTGCTCTTTTCTGCTTTGTCCCTCACTTCCTCACTTGAGGAGTGCTGGAATTTGCATTCTTGAGTCTTTTTTTTTCAAGTAGTGTAGGAATTCTTTTTTTTTCTTCTCGAATTCGATCCTTTCTCCTCTCTTTCACTCTTCTTCTGCCTCTTGTTGTCAAAATAGGATTCCCTCACTTCCTGACTTGTGGAAATAGTATTCTCTTCCTTCTCATACTTTTTCGTGTCGATCACTTGTCGTACTTTGTTTTTCACTTTTCGGATATTACTATTAATTACATTAAAATATAAAAATAGTTATAATCTAGTATAAGAAAATATGTAAATAAAGACAAGTTCTATTATATCTATTATATGTATACTACATTGTATTATCCGGAATAGAGATTTTAATAAAAAATAAATCCAAAATAAAATTAAAAAACTTTTTTGACAAGCTATAGTACAAGGAGCAGGTCAATACTGTTATAAAAGAATAAAGAAGAGGTAGAAATGACATGAAAGATAAGTCTACTGAGAAAGTACGGGCAATAATATTTACTACAAATAATTTTACTACTATACTAAATACTATACCTTTTATTTACTTAAAATTTTTCTATTCGTTGAGGTCCCCGGCGCTGGCCTGAGTACTGGCTGTGTAGCAGGTGTCTTAGGGTTTTGGAAGGCGTCTTCTCTTATTCTTTCTGCTAAAAGAGAGGCTCGCTTTGAAGAGATGGAAAATCGAAAGAAGTCCAAAACGCAAACAACTAAAAAAGTCAAAGAGAAAAGAACCACACCAAGCTCCAAGGTCTGCAGGGGGAAGAGAGAGATAGAGATGCAAACGAATCTACCTAGTAGGCCCTGTAGAAAAAAATGGGTAGAACGACCTCTCACTTCACTAAGTCACACAACTTTTACTAAAAATAACTAGCTAGAAAGTTTTCTTTTTGATTGTCTTTTTACACGAGAAGCTTGTTAATTCAGAATCAGAATTCTTATAGTCTTTTTAGAACTAACTAGTTCATTTTAAATAATACGAATGAATAGATAATGAAAACAAGAAGAAAAGAAATAAGATCTATATAGTGTATGTACTATATAGTGAGAGTCATCTTCTTTGTCTCTTTTCTTGCTTGAAAGCCCTCCCCCATTCTCATAGAAACTGTAAGATCTGAAATTCTAGTTCGAAGAAGAATAATCTACTCCAGTCCAGTGAGATTAAATGAAAGGCCTAAATCAAAACCCAAGAAAAGTCCGTAGACTCTGTGAAAAAATCTCTCAAATAGAACGTTGTTTCAAATGAAGAGAACTTTGGTGTTATTTGTTCACGAGAAAGCATGGAATCATAATGAATGCAAAAGAACTCCGCGGGATCTAGGAAAGAACCGAAGTAGGATTCGGAAAGGAGAAAAAAGAGAAAGAGAGAAGGAAAAAGGAAAGAGACAACAACAAATAGAACAAAAGAAAGAAAAGAGAAAGAAGCAAGAAAAGAAGAAGAAAAAAGTAAAAATAAGAAGAGATAAGCAGTTAAGAAAATGACAGGGTAGAGTCTAAGGCCATTACTTACCGAAGGAATCGGTCGATGACATATTCTATAAAGTAATCATACGAAGGAATGGAATCGAAGGAAATAACATTCTCGGGAGTGTTTGCTTTTCTCTTGTCTCTGCTTCTTTTCTCTTGTTCCTCTCTTCCTTCTCTTGTTCTTCTTTTTTGTTTATTTTTACTTGTTACCTCCTTTTTTCCTTCTCTGCTTTCTGTGTTCTTTTCTCCTGCGTCTTTCTTTTCTTTATTCTCTTATTTTTTTCTTTCTTGTGTTCTTTTTTTTCTCTGATTTGATTTTTTCTCTTGTTTTTCTTTTTACTTGTTTTTTCCTTCTTTCTTCTGACTGCACTACTCCTCTGACTTCTTTCTCTGTTGTTTCTTGTTGTCTCTTTCTCACTGTCTCTCTTTCTTTTCTTCCTTCTTTCTTCTTGTTCTCTCTTTTTGTCTTGTTGTCTCTTTTCTCTGTCTTCTCCGTCCTGTTTTTATTTTTTTCCTTTTGTTTATTTTTTTCTTGTTCTCTTTCTTTCTCTTATTCTTGGTATTTTTTCTCTCTTTCTGTCTTTTGTTCGTTTTCTCCTCTATTTCTTCCCTTCTCCTCTTTTTCTCTTAACAAGTAACAAGGTAGCCGTAAGGGGAACCCATGGCTGGATCGATTCACGAAGAATCAGAGAGACTCAGAAGACAGAGGAAAAAGAGAAAAGCAAAGACAAAGAACAAGAAAGAGGAGAAGAAAGAACATAAGTCAGATAAGAAGTCAAAGAAAGAAGAAAAAAAATAAGGAGAAAAAAGACATTAGAGAGAAGAGGCAGAGTTTTTCCAGTTAGAGAAGTCGAAAAGAAAGAATTACGAAATCTAGTGATCCTAGATCTGTGTGCCTGAGACAGCCAAGTCGGAGCTTTTGAAATAGCCTTCGAAAGCACAGGAATGAATCGGAAAAGTGTGCATTTAGTCATTTCCAGTTGGTCGGGAAGTCTTCCTCGAAGAGAAGATGGAGCTCAGAAGTTCTCCCCAATCCGTAAAACAGAAACGAAATGTAAATGAAAAGAATGGACTAAAGCAACTCCGCCAAATAGGGAACACCCTGAAAAAGTCCATTTTTGATCAAGTTCCGGTAGGGTTTCCTTAAGAAATTAAGAAAGAGTCCTTGGTGGAAAGCCCGAAAAAACATCAGTCCTAAGTCACGAACACCACTATCAAAGATCGCCCAAAGCATCCCTGTGGATTTTATTTTCCATGCTCATTCCAAGCAAACAGTATAGCTACTAGAAGTATAGAAAACCTATGGAGATCCCACAGAAACATAGTAACCCATTTACTTTAAGTGGAAAGAAGGCTGAACGAATCGAAAAAGGAATAATTGTTGGATATTTTCATATTCATTATTCACATAACAACATAACAATAATTTAATAAAAAGAAAAAAGAACTCAAAAATCTGTGCCCCAAATCGTCCTTTTAAATTCTACAGAAAAAGTGAAGACTCCAAAACCCTATACTAAAGGAAAGTCTTATGACGCAAATTAAATAGCAAACAAAACAAGGACGAAAAAGAAAGAAGAAAAAAGGATTCGACTAGACAAGTAGAAAGAAAGGTGTTGAATCTATGACAAAAACGAGAGAAGTTTAGGAAAACCTTTTGGATACTATTTGTCTTGTCCGTAAAAACTATGTATTCCTACAATGCTGAGAAGAAGGATTCGGTTAAACGGAAAGCCTTGATGGAAATCAGATAAAAAAGAAATAAAGGCTTCCGGAAAATATAGGGAAATGGATCATCAAAAATGTCAAATTCCCACTTGGGCCACGAGGGAAGAAGGAAAAAAACGAGTGCAGAACAAAGGTCCATCCATATACTACTACAACCAGCTGCAACTTATGTCCGAGGAGTGGGTTCGGAGAAATCCATTTAAAATTAAAAGGTTTCTTTTAGAGTACAAGATCCAAAACAAAGAAGAAGAAAAATGCAACCAGTCCGACAAATTTTTGAGTGTGAAAAGGACCTCCGGCTAACTAAGCGAAATCAAAGAAATACAAAAACTCGAAAGAATCGAGAAATGCTTTCTCTTGATTATTATTATTATATAATTATATTATATTATACAGGCAAGAGTCAGATGGGAAAATGAAGAAGGAGGGACGCACGAGGGACAACAAGAGACAAGATCCAGAAAACAGAATAAGAGGAAAGAAGAGACAAGAGAGAGGATCGACAAAAAGAAAAGAAAAGAAAGAAGAGAGAAAGAGTAGAAAAAAAGTAGAGAAAGAAAGTAGAGAAAGAAAGAAGAAGAGGTTAAGAGTAGCTAGAGAGAGAAAAAAGAAAAGATAGAAAAGGCTAAAACATTACGAAAGCCTTCTAGGAAGAATTAGCGATTCCTCAAAAAAACTTTCTGAAGTCGAAGTCTCCAAGTAAAAAGAGGGATTTTAGAGAGGGAATTTCTTTGCGTTCATTTACTTCAAGGAGAAGTTGAAAAGTGGAAGTGACATTAGAATGAAAAGAATTTCTTGTTGTTGTTCCATATACACTATCCTTCTTTTTTCTTTTGCGAACTTGTTGTTTTTTTATTTCTTCTTTGTTGTTTGTCGTCCATTCGATAATCAATGAACTCCTTTTCCCTTCTTTGATCGCATAATCTTTCCCAGAAATGCTTCCGGGGAAACTTTTTCCATTCGCGATATCAAATCAGAATAAAGAAGGAAAAAAGGTTCTCTTTTTTTGATTCTTTGTTGTCGTCCATTTGATTTCGAATGCTCTCCGAACTTTGTTTCAATCTTGTTGAGAACTCAGTCATTTGTTGTCGTCCATTTTGTATTCCGAAAGAAAAGGAAGATTTCAATGAAATGAGTCAAAAAAAAGGCAGGAATTGCTTCCTAATCAATGGTCATAATCCAAATTATTTCATCGAATTTAATAATTAAGAAAATTAAGAAGTAAAAAGAAAATAGAAAATGAGGAATTTCGTATAGGAATTTTTTTTAGGAAGTTCGATCATTAAGGTATTGATGTATATTTGATGTAATGTATATAATATAATATATCTTTTCTTATTATTCTTCTGATTCTTTTTCTTTTTTCTCCTCTGTCTCCTTTTCTTTCTTTTCTGACTCCTTAGATCTTTCGATCTCTGTCTTTCAGATCCATATTTTATTTTTTTCTTTCTTTTTGTTCGAGCACTTTCAATATAAGTTATGAGTGAAAGTTTTTAGTTTATTTAATTAGAAAAATAAAAAAAGTGAGTTTCAATTAATTTTCAGTGAAAGCCATTTCCTGGGTGTCGTTTTTGGTACTTGATTGGAGGGTCTTCCAGGAATTCTTAAAGGGAGCATTCTCTTTTTCTATCTATCAGCTCCTTCATGACGGATCCTTTTTGTGCTCTTTATTCTTTTTAATTTAGATTTCTTACTTTTTTTATTTTTACATGTACATACATTATTTATTATATAAATATTATTTATGAAAAATTTTTTCTATTATTTATTAATAATGAAAAAATCCCCCTAAAAGGAATTTCTAAGTAAGCATCTCTAGCTTCTATTGGATAATTGATTAAGTGGATCTACTTGAAAACAAGATAAATTCGACTTCTTCTCTTAAAAAAGTAAGGACAACGACCTCCGCGAGAGTTAGGATTAGGAATAATCCTGTCCGATTTCCCTCTTATTCATTCCTAACTATTTCTTGGACTAGCATAGTTCTTTTTTGTGTTTCTATTCTTACTAGTGCTAGTGATAGTTTCAGATTTTTTCCTTTTTACTTTTTGTTAGTAAGTGTAAATGAGTGTATTCTTCATGGAAAAATGTTTTGATGTATATTTATTGTGTAGCTAACTTGTGAGGTTCTAGAAAAAGAACTTCTGGATTATATGCTCGTCTCTTTCTAGACTGGTAGGCACTTGGCTGCCTCAGTCCTTTTCTTCTTTCGGAGGTATTCTTTGACTTCGGCATAGATTCTTCGCCGTATTGGAGGACTATGAGATTCCTCTGTGCATTCTGGAGTCATTAGTAGTAGAAAATAATGCAGAGTGCTTTTCTTCCTCCCGCTTTTTTCCTTTCTATTTGGCTTTCCATCTTTCTTTCTTTCTTGTTTTCGTTCTGGAACAATTTTTAGAATGGGTTTGCATAGAAATATTTTGATTTTTTTCTTTTCACCCTCTAAGGAGAACAGTTTAGAGAAATGAAAATGGAGCATTCGCGAAAAACTCTTTTCGTTCTCCCATCACATGTAATTAATTGGCATTCTATTTTTTGTACTATTTCTTAGTCTGTCTATTCTTCAGAAGCCCACTTTTTGTTGTTTTCCCTTTAGTTAAGTTATGCTATATTTTTCTACTCTCTCTCTATTCTTTCGATTAGATTACGGAATCGGTCTGCCATGGCCATTTCATGGAAGTTATCGAATCTCTGGTTCTATTCCTAAAAGATAGAATACTCCACTCAGAATTAGTAAGATGCTTTTTGAGTCATGGCTGTGGGCCCACTTTTCATCAAAAATCTCATTTTGCAAGCAAAGTATTTTGGCTTGGAAAGTTCAGAATTTGAGAAATGCACTTTACTTTGGATGTGTCTAAGTTTTCGGGACAAAGCAAGGGCCTTGCTTAGGTTAAGATGGACTTGGTGAGCCGGGATTTGATGACGTGGAAAAGAAGCTAGACGCAGGCGATGTCTTCGGGTACTGCTTGATCTATCCCGGTCCCATTGTGTAGCGAAACTTTGAGTTTCATACAGGCCCGCTGTTTGAGTGAGTCCCTTATTTCAATTTCACCCTCGTGATTTATTTCTAATATTCTTGATTCTTATATTCTTGATGTTTGATCTGGATCCAAATTGTTCGAATTTACGACTCGCCTTTTCATTTCTCTCCAAAATCTCCTTATTTCATTTTGGAAAATTTGTTGTTTTCTAAAAAAAAAGGAGTTCTTAGAATTTCGCTGTAGGGAAATTCTGCTTAAATACATTTTTTCGTCTTTTGTAGAATCGAAATAGGTCTTATCTTTCCATCCCTTCACCAGACCACTCTTTTCACTCGACAGAGATTCGAGCAAGCATTTTTTGGGGGCCTGACCGAGGCCCTATGAGGTTCCCTCTCTAACTCTAAAGGCTTCTAGGAAGTGGCATGGAGCTTCTTTCTTCTTGTTTTCGGTCATTGTAAAAAATGAAAACAAAACCAATCCTATCCATTCCTTCAAAGGGCCCGTTTCCATGATTATTTGCATTCTAATAATATTTTTTTGAGGGACTCTCTAGAGTCTTTTTTACATTTCTCTGAGCTAGTGTATAGTTAGTTAGTGTTAGTAGTAGGAGATGATCCCCTACCCAAGCCGGGAAATACCTTATTTTTTAATTAGTTGCAGTTTTGTTTCGATTTAGCACTTTTTCAAATGAGAAAGGGTTCTACTTGCAGGATCAGGAGTTGGTCGAACACGCAAAGCCAAAGCTTTTTCTTTGATTGGTCTTGGCGTGCATTTGGGACCAGGCGACTTATTCCTCCGCGGGGCCTGACTGTTTCTATTTTGGAATCGTTTAGCTGTGAGGAAGCTTGACCAGCTGTATGGAAAATAGACTTTTCTCTTCTTTTTTCCTAGTAGAATATTTTTGGGGGCTTTTTCTTCTGTTATGTTCATGCCTTCCTTGTTATATGGTCAATTACTAGTCGCGCGGTTTTTATATATATTATTTTTTTAGAAACTTCTTGATCTTTGGGACGGGATATGAGGCTTATACTTTCTTGTGTTTTCCTATGGGCACTATGCCTCAACCTTTCTTGGCTTTCTGCTTGATCTTGTTCAGTCATATCGTTCATTGTTGTTTCCCCCTTGGATATGCTTTCTGCTATCCCATTGGAGCCTTTTATTTATTGTATTACCTCGCAGGGATTGTTCCCGAGCTTGTAAGTGGAAAGGATTTCCTCTCTCCTTCATTTTCATGATATAGTTCAGAAGCGATAACGACTTCGGAAAGAATTATGATAAATAGAAGGATTTTCCCAAGCGGAGAATTTTCATTTCTGAAAAGAAATTCAGTGCGCCGGGATGACAAAGTACGGAGGTTTTTTCCCCTCTTTTTACAGAAGCAACGACATCGGCAGATTTCAGGTAAAAATGCGTTCGTCACGAACATCATTTAGAATCTCCTGCGGGCCTGTGCGTGAAAAAGAATCGAAGTCGAATAACAACATTTCTTCCTTCTACGGGATAAAAAAAAAGAAAGGGAATCGTGGAAAGAAGAGAATAGGGGGAAAAGAATTCACCCAAATAGAAAAAGCAGCCTAGTCATCAAGAATATTTTCAATTCTGCATTTACAGCCCAGTTCCAAACGAGAAAAAAACTACAGAGGGACATTTCAGGTGAACACAGTTAAAAATACAAATACCGAAAAAATCTTAATAGAAAATGAAACTCAGAAATGTTTTGAGTTAACTGCTCCTTTACTTTATCTTTCTTTATATATACGAAATTCTAAAACTAGAAAGAAACAAGATAGATATAAAATAGGGTCGAAAAGAAAAATGGGACGTTCACCTATGGGTGAAATCTACGAAAACGATTTTCAAAGGAAACGGACAAACCAAGAATCAGAAAATGACGTTTTGCTATAGGCGAAATGTACCAATTCTGTTTTTCAAAGGGAAGATACCATCTAAAAATCAAAAGTTGCCGTTTCACTAGGGGGTAAAAGTACAAAACCAGATTTCAGTAAAGAAATCATAAAAAAAAGTAGAAGTAAGCGTTTTCGATGTATACAAAATGACAAAAAGACATTTGACTAAGAAAATGCAAACAAAAAAGAAAAAAATGACAATCAATCATATAGAACAAATAAAATAAATATATATAAAATATCTAATATAAAGTAAATCTAAAGAAAATCTAAGAATCAAATATAAAATAGGAAAATACACCTTTTCTATTTGTTTTTGAGTTGAGAAGGATCATTTCTATTATTTTATTGTAATATTATTTTTTTGTAAAATTGTAAAAATTTTTGTAAAAATCATGGAATAGATAAAAAAAATGTTATGAAAAAAAGAAATCTTAAAAAAAGAATCCCAGTTATGAAAAGAAAGAATAGATAAATTCAAAGATCTCTGCTAGAACTGGGTCGTTAACAAAAATATATATATATCACAATAGACTTTTCATGGTAAATCGTAAACCTGATCAGCACACACTTAAAGTGTTGAAACTACCGTGCGCCAACCTCGCTTACAACCATACTCCCTCTGGTATCAACTATTTATCTAGCAGTGGTCCGGATGTAGTAGCCAAGTACGACAATTTGCATCAATTAGTCACTTCAACCTGAACCATCCCCATAATTCTGTTTTCACGAAATCAGCTACCTCACAGGGTGAGCAAAAACCATCTTTGAAGCATCGTGTAGTGCGTAATTTAAAAGATCTCATGCTCACCTTCTCATGTACAGGTGGAAACTGGAAGCATATGCCTAGCATCCTTTATTTTCCTCTCTACATTACAGCCTCCCTGAATCAATAACACTAAGTCAGGCATCTACATTACAAACTGAACAATGTAATGCATAACATCCATGAAAAAGTTAAACATACTTCCATTTGCCACCTGTTAGTGATTTTCATACCTTTAATGAATTTTTTAGTCACAATTACCGCACATAAGTCATTACTCTCGCAAAAAACCTAAGTTTTGAAAATTAGACATCTAATGAAGTATTCATAATGGAGACCAAAAACCTGGAGACATACATCGAAGGTGGGATATATGCAAAGGCCAATCAAATGTTATCACCTTGAACTATTAAACAAACAACTAAAACCGGAACCATTATTGATTATTGTAAAAAAATAATAGTACCTGCAGAGAGACGTCACTGTCCCTGCACTTTCGTTTTTGCTGTTCCGTCAAGCCATGATGAACCTGTAGATACATACATCAAACACTCGCATCGCAAGTACATGAATCTAATTTCCACTACCTATTTTGAAATTCCAGACACGCTCTTGATTACACACATAGTATGCTTGTTGCCTCCAAATTAGAAATTATACATCAGGCAAATATTACCAAGCTCCGTTGAAAGAAAATAAACAATTACGAAAAACCTTAGTCCCAACGATTGAGGCAAGTCTGGAGTAGAATCGATGAAAATCTGAAATTTCGAACCTATTGAGTGAGTTCAGAATGAGCCAGAAGTATCAATGAAAATTTGGATTATGGAATCGATTCGGTTGAGTCTAGAATGCCCATATATTTGTACTCCATTTCAGCAGGTATTGTAAACTTGCTTGGTTTCTCAATCTAATATAACATTGATGATTAAGCTGAGTTGGGGGAAATGAGCAAGCAGTTATGTGGGCAAATA
>JAYMSM010000104.1:0-17604 GCA_036897885.1 Plantago crassifolia | reverse complement strand
TTAAAGTTGCAATAGTATCATCAACTAGTAGAATATAATAAATACTATTAATCAACTTGACGTCAAACAAATTGATTGTCTGAGTTTCCTAATGGTATGAACTAAGAAGACAAAATTGTCCCACTTTTCTGTATTTTTCCGTCAATATGAGGAACGAAGATATAAACTAACGAGAATAAAATGAGAGCCGCTTGTTTACCTTATTGAGCGAGTCGAGTTGAGCATAAAATGAGATTAATAATGGTTCTCGGAGGTGTGACTCGAACTCCCTATCTATTAATTAGAGGGGAAACGTATTACTAACCGAGTTGCGTTTCGTTGTCGGATCAACTAAGATTAGTACTGTTTCTGAATATTAGAATTTGTCAATCGTATTAGTCAAAGTGTGAAAGAAGTATAAGTACGGTGCAAGCAAAGACGTAGTCGTAGAATACTAGTTGTGCCTTTCTTTTTAATCAATTAATTAATTAATTAATTAAATCAAGTTGTGACCATAACATTAGACACATTACCAAATTCATAGTCGTCAAGAAAATGAGAGGTGGATTTAAATTATTGAATCAAATCCACTTATATATATGGTCCCTTTGAAAGTTTAGGTATATCAATAATATTCAATATCTACATAAATAAATCTACGTATTAGCATATAGTAGTGATTAAGAAGAATACAAGTTTCTTCTCTAGGAAATTCTTTGAAGTTTCTGCACTTGCTCACAAAAGACTGCAGTAATAATATAAGATTTGGAATTTTGTATCAGTGTACGAGGTACGGCTCAGTTCAGTATAATTCATAAATTTCGGATGAATTGAAAATAGTCTAAATGTTTTACTCCACCCTAACCGAAATTTAATGGGTCAAACCGTCAAAGTCCAAATCCAAAATAATATACTAAAATAAAAATAATATAAAAATAACTACAAAATAAAATGCTATAAAGTAATTAAATATTACATAAAAATGAAATAACTAATTAAGATAGATAATTTACAAGTAATTAAAATCTAAAAATAGAAAATACCAGAGTCATCAGAAAGAATGTTGTGTATAAAAACCCTAAAGCTAAAGAATTCTGAAGTGAAATAGACTTAGAAAACTTAAAGAATTTTGAAAAATACTTCCACAATTGTCAGAAATAATATGTAAGAATTTGGATGTAATTGTATGTAATTGTATGTAATTTATAATATAATATGAAAGTAGACTCTATCTAAAATATGTTAAAATAATTATTTGTATATGTAATAATAGTATATGTAATAATAGTATATGTAATATATAGCATCAACTAGCATCTCTTAAATACATACTGAGTCTGTCCAGAAAGGTAAAACCTGATGAATTTCTCTAAAATGAATTAGGGATTAAAGATATATAACCGAGCTACACAAAATGGTGATATGAGATATCTCCGTCTTTGTAAATATGGACATAAATGGATGAAGTTTATACCTATCATAAAATTAACTTTACAACAATTTTAAATTATTAATACAATCATAAAAAGCTTTATAATGGATAACCCTTGAAATAAGAAAGATGGCATAGATGAAATTTTAGACTCTAACACAAAATTATTAAGTAACCTAGAAAATTAAGTAAGAGAAAAGTCCTATATCTAATTCCATATCCAATTTAACCTTAGAAAGATTTCTATAAACTATCTATAGAAATAAACTATAGAATTATAATATTAGGATAAATATGATCCATCAAGAAAGAACAAGAAAAAAATATAAAGAAAAAAATAAGACAACAAAGAATATATATATAAATAGAATATATATATAAATAGAATATATATATAAATAGAATATAAATAGAATAATAGAATATATATATAAATAGATTGGGAATTAAGGATATAAAACATGAGTCAACCGGCTCCCTTATTCTTTTATTAAATAACGAGATCAAATATATCAAGGGCTGTGGTCTATAAAACCAGAAAATAAAAAAGAATGGTAAAGTTCGTTAGAAAGTGTATAAAGCCCTTTCCCAAACAATCCCAAACAATGTTAATATAGATTTTTTCGCGCTGTCATCGTCGAGGAATAAGACCCAAGTCTCTTTTCCAAGTTCTTTTCGTAGATTGTGAAATTCCTTTGTTTTCTTTTTTCTGTGTCTTTTTCTCCTTCTCCCCTTTCTGTTTTGTTGTCTTTGTTTTCTCTTGTTTCTTTCTTCTTCTTTTTTCACTCTCTTTCTTGTTCTGATTCTTGTTCTTCTGTCTCTTGTTTCTTCTTTTCTTCTCTGTCTCTTCTTTCTTTTCTCTTCTTTTCTTTGATCTTGTTCTTTCTCCTCCTTTCTCTTCTTTCCTTGTTTCTGACTTGTTCTCTTCTTTTTCTGACTTGCTCTTTTGTTCTCTTTTCTTCTCTCTCTTCTCTTTTCCTTGTTTTCTTTCTCTCTGTTCTTTCTCTGACTCTTTGACACTTATGTTATTATTTTTGATTATACGCCCAGGGCGGAAAGCAGATTTGCTTTCATCAACCACGGAATCACCCTCACTAACCGGTTTGTCAAAACCTTTGCAATTATTTTGTAGAAAATGGTGCAGCAGGAAATCGGACGCATCTCCTGCACCTTCTTTTCTTGCTTACTCTTGGGAATAAGAGTGACGAGTGTGCAATTCAAAGCTGGGAAGAGGACTCCTGAGTGACAAAATTCTAGAAGAGCGTCCACCATGTCCGTTCTTATTACTGGCCATGCAGCTTTACTTGGAATGAAAGCCATCAATACCCGGGGCTTTTAGGTCCCCAATATCATCTAGCGCATCCCCCACTTCCACTTCAGACACATTATCCACCAAGCTCAATCTTTTGTATGGTTTCAATTGTTTTCCCTCGCGTAACACTTTGATGTTTATCCCATCCGTTCGACTCGCAGTACATCCAATCAGTTGTGTAATGATCCAATGATGCTCTCGTAAGCAGCATTTGCTCCATCCATTATTCCGATGCTTACGATTGAATCCAGAATCATTCTTTGGAGAATTCGAGTAGGATCGAATCATGAGAGACTCGGCCTCATTACCTTACCTCATTTGATTCTTCTCTTTCCTCCTCCAAATCATGCTAAGAGGATAGAATCTAGATAGGAGGATCGAAGCAAGAATCATTCTAGACTCACTCTCATTCCATTAGCTCATCATTTTCTCTTTCTTATTTTCTCGTTCTTCTTCTTGCTCTCTCTCCTCTTTCTTTTCTTCTTTCCTTTTGTTTTGTCTTCTCTCTCTTGCTCTTCCCTGTCTCTTTCTCTCTCTTCTCTTTCTTTCCTTCTTCTCTTCTTTCTTGTTATTCTCTGTCTCTCTTTCGGACTGGTACTTGTTCTTGTCTTGTTCTTTCTTCTCTCTCTTTTCTTTTTCTGTCTACTCCTTCTGTCTCTCTTTTCTTTTTCTGTCTACTCCTTCTGTCTCTCTTCTTCTCTTTCTTTCTACTCTATTTCTTTCTCTTCCACTTGTTCTCTGAGTTTCTGTTCTTTCTTCTCTTCTTCTTGTTCTCTGCTCTCTTTCTCTGGTTTTCTCTTCTGTCTTTTTCTTTCTTTCTATCTTTTTCTTGTTTCTTTTTTTCTTTTTCTTGCTCTCTATTTTTTTCTTTTTTCTTTTCTCCTCTTTCTGCTTCTTTGTCTTTTCTCTTGTTCTTCTGCTTTCTTTTCCTTCTCTTTGTTTTCTCTCTTTCTCTCTCTGTCTTTTTTGATTGGCATTTTTTCTTTCTTCTTGTTTTTTTCCTTGTTGTTCTTTTCTCTCTCTCTTTTCGATCTCTCTTTCCTTCTTTCCTAGTCTCGTCTTTTCCGTCCTCTCCTTTGTTCTGCTTTTCTGACTTCTTGACCAAGAAAGTCTGGATTCTCCGCGAAACTTTCTTAGGAATGGATTTCTCCTTGTTGATTGCTAGCATTGTCTTTTTCGTTTGTATGGGGTCCTCTCTCTCTATTTTTGATTATTATTCTATTACACTATTACCTATCTATGAAGCTAAAACAAAGAAGAAGAAAGAATCAGAGAAAACACAAAAAAATAAAAAGAAAAGACCATAAAGAAGAGAGACGAATAGAAAAGAAGAAAGAAAAAATATTTTCATCTATTTTCATATATATGAGATGAAATAAAAATACTTATTTGTGTCTAGTAAATATTTTTTTACTAACATAGTACATAGTAATTAACATAGAAATAGAAATGTGAGTTCCGTGAAGAATCCCTCAGGACAGGAACAACAAGCACAAATGGAAGCAGAGAGCCCTACAGTCCCTTTTCAAATGCTTCCACCTATTTCAACTAAGGGGACCCCAAACACCCAAGATGCTATAAATAAGGTGGTCGCGTTATTCTTTTTTGATTGTTTTATTTCCAAATAATAGATTTGTTCGTTTTAATCAACTGGAACACCACAAAGAGATAGGAACAGAGGAATTACACTAGAGTAAGAGAATACACGCTGTAAAAAACAAGGAAAATCATACTTAATTCTTTAATCTTAATTTTATACTAAAATTGTCGTCCATTCGAAAAAAGAAAACAAAAGGAGAAAGAAGAAAAAAAGACAAGAAAAAAGAGAAGACAAGAGAAGGAACAGACAGAGAATAAGAAGAAAGAACCAGGAGAAGAGAGAAGAGAGAGAGCAGAAGAAGACAGAGCAGAAAGAGAAAGAGAAACCGTAGAAAAGGTGGGAAAAAGCTTGCTAATTGCGTATATAAAGACAGACAAGTCAGAGCCTTCCGAATCCCTGAAACGAAAAAGCAGAAACAAAGAGAGAAAGTTAGCCTCGAAAAAGCTGCGGAAATCCTTACGAAAGAAAGTACGAGAGAAAGTCCGTACGAATCAAGTATCTAAAACGAAAAACGAAAAGAGCTACGTGATCAAAAGAAAGAATGCGTATACAAGATTCCAGAGAAAGAAGCATAGAAAAGATCGAGAACGAATGACCTAGAGAAAGGTTGAGCAAAAGTCATTGCGTATATAATGGTAGATCGAGAAAGAATGACGTAGAGAAAAAAAGAAAGAAAAAGAAGGGTGTCAGAAAAGGGAAAGAACGAATGGCCTAGAGAAAGGTTGATTGAGAAGGAATGGAATTGCGTATAGAAAGAGCAGTCTGGGAAAAGACAAGCCAGCAATTCCGTATAGAAAGATCTCTGTCAACAGGCAATGACGGAACCAATGGAAAAAAGAAAGAGCTCTGTCAACAAATAAGGAGAATGAAGGTATTGCGTATAGAAAGATCCCTCTACCAATCAAAAAAGTCCAAAGTGAAAAAAGAAATAGCGTAGACAAAGACTGATCTCCGTCAAAGAGGAAAAGACAAAAGAAAGAGAAAGAAGAGAAAGAGAGAAGAGGAAGAAAAGAGAAGACAAGAGACAAGAGAGAAGAAGACAAAGAGAAAACAAAGAAAAAGAAGAACAAGAATCAGAGAAGAGAAAGAAAGCAAAGAGAGAGGGAGAGAAGATAAAGAGAGGAAAAAGAAGAAAGACACAAAAATAGAAAAGGTAGAAAAGAGAAAAGAAAGATAGAGAAAGAAGAGAGAAAAGACAGATTGGGAAGAGAAAATAATACAAAAAGGAAAAGGAAGGAAAGAGAGAAGACACTTGATCAAAGATGGAAAACAAGAGAACAAGAAGAAGAGAAAAAAGAGAAAAAACAGGACAAGAGAGAAGAGAGAGGAAGAAGAAAGAAACCAAAAAGAGAGCAGAAAAGACAAGAAAATCAAGAAATATAGGGAAAAAAGAGGGATAGATCGAAAGAGGCAACAAACAAAAGAAGAAAGAAGAAAAACAAGAAGAGAAAAAAACAAAAAGAAGAGACAGAGAAGAAAAAAAGAAGAAAGAGAAGAGAGTCAGAGAGGAGAGAGAAGAACAAGACAGAAGAGAAGAAGGAGGAAAAGAAGAAGAAAGAAAAAAACGAGACCAAGAGAAAGAAAAGAAAAAGAAAATTAGAGAGACAGAGAAAGAAATCGAGAGAAAGAAAAAGAAATCGAGAGAAAGAAAAAGAAAGACAAAGAAGAGAAGAGACAAGAGAGAGAAGAACGAGCAAGAAAGAAAGAGGAGAAAAGAGAAAAGGAAGAAAGAACAAATAAATAAGAGAACAAGTCAGAGAAAAAGAGAGACAGAGGAAAGAAAACAACAAGAAGAAAAGAGAAGAGCGAAAAGAGAAGAAAATGAAGTTCGGAAAGAATACCAGCTCACTCGAAAAAGGAATCGACCAAAGAAAGAGAGATCGAAAAGAGACCACCGACCGAAACGAGATTTCACTTTGATCAATGGGGAGAAAGGAGACAGAAGAGAGAGTAGAACAAGAAAAAATAAGAAAAGAAAAAAAAAGATAGAAGAAGAAGGAGGAGAAAGAAAAGAGAAGAAAGAGAGAGAGAAAGAGACAGAGAAAAAGAAAGAGAGGGGGAAAAGGAAAAAGAAGAAAAAGAGTAAGAAAAGAGTTCTAGAAAGAAACAAGAAAAGAAGAGAGAAAACAAAGAAGAAAGAGAAAAGAAGAAGAAGAAGAAAGAGAAGACAAAAGACAGAGGAGAGAAGAAAGAACAGAACAAAGATACAGAAGAGAAAGATAGGAAAGAATCAGAAAAAAAGAAAGAAAGAGAAGAAGAAAGCAAGAGAGAAGAAAGAGAAGACGAAGAACAAAAGAGAAGAGAGGGGAAGAAAGAACAGAAGAGAAGGAATAAAAGAAGGAGTAGAAGAAGGAAGATAAGTCAAAGGGAAGAGAACAAAAAGATAGAGAAGAAGAAAGAGAAAACAAAGAAAGAGAAAAAAGCAAGAACAAAGAAGAAGCAGAAACCAGAGAAGAGAAAACACGAAGGAAAAAAAAAGATCATTCTATCTATATCAAAAAGCAACAAAAAAGAAGTTCCAAAAAAAAAAAGTGCATTTTATATAATAGCAAAATATACAAAAGTACTTTTCAAAGAGAAAGACCTCAAACAAAATCGGAAAAGTTCATTTTCTATATATACAAAATAAATATACAAAAAAGAAAGAAAACAAGAGGTCGAATGAAAAATCAGAGAAAGAGAGGAGAAAACAAGAGAAGAGAAGAAAAAAGGATAGAAGAGAGAAAAAAAACAAGAAAGAAAAAGAGACAAGAAAAAAGAGACAAGAAAAAAGAGGGAAAGACAAGAGAGAGAAAGAAAGCAGAGAATAAAAAAAGCAGAGAGGGGAGAAAGAAAGAGAGAGATAGAATAGGAAAGAGAAGAAAAACAATAGAAAGAAGAAGAAGATAGATTGGAAGCCTGGCACGGACACGTATAGAAGTAAAGTGCCACATAAGTCCAGTTTGACATAAGCATAAGATAAGGCACAGAGTCAGTCTATAAGACAAGTACAAGAAAACAAGTACATAGAATGCCGACCAAACAAGGGAAGGAGTCAATGTATAGAAAAAAAGAATCGTGGTCATTGCGTATAGAAAGAGGGAAAGGCTCAGCAAGAGGGAAAGAAGGAATGGAAAAAAGAGTGAAAAAAGTCAGAAACTACAGAAAGATCTCCGTCCAAAGTCAGTGACTAAAGAAAGAAAAAAATCGGGGACAAAAAAAGAGAAGTAGAGAAAACAGAAGAAAAGAAAATCAGAGAGATCAGAGAGAAAAGACAAAGAAGACAGAGAAAGAAAAAGACGAAAGAAGCAAAAGAAGACAGCAAAGAGAAGGAGAGGAAAAGAGAACAAAAGAAAGAGAAAGAGAGAAGAACAAGAGAAAAAAGAGAAGAAAGATAAAGAAAGAAAAAGAGACGGAGGAGAAAGAAAAGAAAAGAACAAGGAAGAATCAGAACAAAGTGTCAGAAAGAAAAAAAGAGAGAAGAGAAACAAGAAAGAAAAGCAGAGAGAAAACAAAGAAAAAGAGAAGAGAAACAAGAAGAAGAGAAACAAGAAGAAGAGAAACAAGAAGAAGAAGAGAGAGAAGAAAGTACCAGAAAGAAAAACAGAAAAAAAGACAGAGAGAGAGAACCTCCTCCAAAAGGAAACAAGAACAAAGTACCAGTCCGAAACAAAACAAAAAAAGAGAGAAGAGAAGGAAAGAGAGAAGAACAAGAACAGAAAAGCAGAAGAATCAAAAAGAAGAAAGAAAGGAAAAGAACAAAAAGTCATGGACAGAAAAAAGAGGAACTCGGAGAAAATAGAATCCGACAGGAAAAAAGAAGAGCGAATCCAAGAAGTCAGAATAAACAAGAGAAAGAAAAGGAGAAAGAAGATCGAATCCGAGAAGAAAAAGAAGAAACAAGCACGCCATCAGAGAATCAGAATAAGAAAAGGGAGAAACAAAGTACCAGAAGAGAAGGAAACCACGCGAAAAAGTAAAAAAAGTGAAGTGAGCGACTAAAAGAAAAAGAGCACACCACAAGTGCAGAAGTGAGAGAATCCGAAAAGTGATCGACAAAAAACAAACAAGGAAAAAAGATTTCAGCGAATCCGAAAAGGCAGAAAATCCTATTGACAAAAACAAAAGAGGAAGATGAAAGAAGAGAGAAAAAGCAAGAAAAGATAGAAAGCCAATCCCTCTGAAGAATTAGAAACAAAGAAGAGAGGAAAATGAAAGACAGAAAAGAAGAAAGAAAGGAAAAAAGAAAGAAGAGAGAATCAGAGAAAGAAAAGAAAGAAAATTTAAGCGAATCCAAAAAAACAAAAAAAACCGGAGTTTACCCATTGTAGCAAAAAGAAATCCGAGGTTATGTCAAAAAAAGAAGAGAATAAAAAAAGAAATACCACGTGATGTAGACCAAAATAAATGGAGTACCAGCTGAAAAAAATTAATTAACAAAATAAGAGAGGATAGGTGTGAAACTTGCAAAATCAGAAAAACCCGAGAAAGAATACTTGAAAAGAAGGGAAAATGGAGAAAGACAAAAGAGAAGAAAATAAACAAGAATAGGAAAAAGAGAAGAAAGAAGAGAGAGAAAAGAGAGCTAAAAAGATCAGAAAGACAAAAAAGACAAAGAGAGAAAACAAAAGAAAGAGAAAAAAAGAGAAAGAGACGAAGAAAGAGTAGAGAGAAACAAGAAGAAGGAGACAAAAGAAGAGAAGAGCTAGACAGAAGAAAAAAGAAGAGAGAAAAAAAGAGAGACAAATAAAGGAGAAAGCAAGAAACAAAAGAATAAAGAGAAAAAGAAAATCGAATCAAAAAAGAATTCGAATAATTACATATATATTAAGAAGAAGAAGAGCAGAAGGAATAAAATAAATAAAATAAGATAATTAGAATAAAGGAAATGAATGAAACAGAAGCAGAAGACTGCTGAGGTACCATAGCCATCTAGGTCAAACATACTTTAATTACTATAAATAAGACTAAAAATAAAAAACCCTTACTTCAGAACAACAATGCTAAGAGAATGTATGATAGAAACTCCTATCTATACTTCGATATCTACATTTGGAGAAACATCAAGAAGAAATTCTGTTCCCCACCAACATGGAGGAAAGAAAGACCCATTCTAACGAACAAGAACGTAAGAAATGGAAATGCCCCCAAGAAGAAAAAATTTGACAAAACAAACAAAAAAGATTGATTCTATGCATGGAGTTCCTATGATTCGAAATTATTACCAGGGTCTCGTGAGACACTTGTCTTAGGTAGAAATTATATAACACTCACACTAGGGCTTTGATTACAGGAGTCACTGGAAAGAAACTTAGTAGTAAAGGAAATGGGTTGATTTATGACTGAGGGAAATGCCACTCAAAATCATGAAAGAGTTTACTATCATTATTCATTATTTGACGGAGACAGAGAAGAACAGAGAACGGTGAACAAAGTCAATCTTGCGCTTTGATGAAAAGTAGAAATTGGATGTCTCGAGCTTCCCTAACGCAAAAGAATAAAAAAATTCCGAGTAGACCTTTGATAGAGAGGCTGACTAGCCCCTTTGTCCATCCTTATTTCATTTCGGAATTCAAAGAGGATAACCGAGTTCAGAAAGAAAGGTTTTTCATTTTTTACACTAGAGTCCAGTCGTCGATTCCCGAGGCCATGCCCGAAAATGAAGAAAGGATTTTCTATTTCGAATGCATTTTGGGGACTAGTCCACTAGGTAAATGAAAGAATATAGAAAGAATATAGAATGCGTAGGACAAGAGAAGAGGGACGGATTGACTTGATTCGTTGTTAGTGAATACATCCGAGCCAAAAGGGCATAGGGGGTAATGACTCCATTCCCATTAGCCTGTACTTATAAAAACTAGATTCAAAAATCTCCCCTAGCCATTTCACCAAGACAAATCCAAATCGAAAGAGAATCCAACAAGAAGAAAAAGAGAGAAAAATCCGAGAAGAGAAAAAAAAAGAGGAAAGAATCAGAAAAGACAGAAGATAACAAGTCGGAACAGAAACAAACAGAAGAAAGAAATCTAAAACCTAAGTTGAAGTTCCATTTTTCAAGTAGAAAAAGAAAGAAAAGCCTGTGTAATTTGAGAAAGAAAGAAAGATGAAAAGGAATTCCCATCGGTGTAAAAAACTTCTTGAACCAAAACCGATGCTATACCATTGGCGACTGCTCAAATCCCCTTTTGTTTTGCTCAATTCCGAGTCATTTGCGATTCCAAGTCCCCAAAAGAAGAAGAAAAAATGTCTGAATTCGCTCAGAAAAAGAAAGTAAAAAAGAAGAGAGAAAGAGAAGACAGAAAGGAAAAGAGAGAAAGAGGAAAGAAATGGAGAGATAACAAGAAAAAGAAGCAGAAGAAATAATAAGAAGAAAGAAAGAACAAGAAAAGAGAAAAAAAAGCAAAAATAGAAGAGGAGTTTCTTGTCGTCCATTTTCTATCAAAAAAGAAAAAAAAAAGTACTTTAGTTGTCGTCCATTTATGAAAAAAGAAGAAGTCGGAAATGAAACAAAGCAAAGAGAATAAAAAGAATAGAAAAAAAACAGATTGCAAGCCTATCAAGTACACGTATATAGTTTTCACATAGACATTTTTAGTATAGATATAGAATATATTTAGTTTAGTATATAGTTTAGTATATAATATAAATATAATACAAACTAGAAGCTACTAACCGACGGATTTAGGGGGCCGCGTATATAAATTGGATGCATTTAAAAATTAAAAAGACTCTAATTACCAAGATTCAAAGAAAGAAAAATATACGAAAGAATCAGAGAATGACGGATAAAAATAAAAAAAAGAAGTCAGAAGAAGGAGAGATCAAAGACAAAGAAAGATGAAGAAAGAAGGCAGAAGTAAAGAGAAGAGAGAGAAAAAAGAAGCAGAGAGATGAGAAAGAGAAAAAACAAAAGACAGAAGAGAAGAAGAGAGAGACAAAAAGAAAGAAAAAAAAGAGGAGACAAAAAAAGAAAGAAAAGATTTCAGGAAGAAAGAGAAGAAGAAGAAAAAAGACGAAAAGGAAAAAGACAAAGAATTTCACAATCTACGAAAAAAATCTTGGAAAGAGGCTTCTTTCTATCCCTAGACGAAAACAGCGTAGACAGTGTAGAATAATAATAAAAATATAAATGAAACCAATTAACAAGAAAAATATAGAACAGTGAAAGAGAGAAATGCGTGTGCATTCACTACTTAAATGATCTGCACAATACTATAATACAATACTAAAATAGAAAAAAGAATTTCTAGTGCATCTTCCGCGAGCAATGAATGAATGAAAGGGTCACCAAGCCAATCTTACAACCAATCCTAAGTCAAAGTATTAATACCGCGAAAATCCTTCCTCGCCCTGCACTAAGATAGGTAGTAGAGTTTTTCCTTATTGTTGTCAAAAGCCTGTTGGAAATCAAAATACAAACAAGACTTAAAGAGAAAGAAAAAAGAAAGAGACAGAAATCGAAAAAAAAGAGCTGGCTCCAACTACAGATCTAAAAAGAAATCATATAGTTATATACACAATTATCGAAAACGGGAAAGAAAGCTGTCCCACTATAACTAGTGCCAAAAGTCAAAAAAAGAAAGAATAGAAGACAACGAGGACTTCCTCAGAGAATGGAAAACTAAAAAACAAGCAAAAAAAGATTAAAGACAAGATAAAAAAAAAGATGAAAGGATGAAAGAGAGAAGAAGGAAAAAGAATCAGAAAAGAGAAGAAGAATCAAAGACAGAAGAAAGAGAGAGGAAAGAGAGAGGAAAGAAGGAGGAGAAAGAAGAAAGGTAGGAAGAAAGAGAAAGAAAGAGGAGAAAAGAAAGACAACAAAAAAGACAAAGAACATAAGAGAAGAAGAAATAAAAAAGAAAAAACAAAGAAAGAACAGAAAAGAGAGAAAGAAGAAAGAAAAACTTCCTCGTCCAAAGAAAGAAGAAACACGCAGAGAAAGTAGAAAGAAGCAGAAAACCTACACTATCCAAACAAACAAACAAAGAAGGGAAGAGGAGAAAGATCAAAGATAGGAAAGAGAAAAAGAGAAAGAGAGAGAAGAAGAAACAAAAAGAGAAAAGAAGAAAGAAGACAACTATACTATCCGTACGAAGAGAGAAAAAAAACAAAAAAAAATCAGAAAGAGAGAAAACAAGAGAGAAAGAGGAAAGAGAAAGAGAGAAAAGAAACAAGAAAGAAAAAGAGAAAGAATCAGAAAGAAAGAAACAAGAAAAATCAGAGAAAAGAATCAAAAAGAGAAAGTGAAAGAGATGAAAAGAAAGAGAGGAACCATTCAGAAAAGGTTTAATTCTTTTGAATTTGTTTTGTCGTGATGGTAGCATTCTTTTTTATTTTTTTACTTATATTATATTTACTTATATTACTTATATACGTTGACCCCAAAATCCTTTGGTTCGTCGCCATTCATTCCATTTTACATTTGAAACTTTATATACAAAGTATGTGATATCTCACCCTATATTTTCTCTATTTTATATTTATACTTTCTATTTATCTACTCTACTCTATACTATCTTATCTATATTTATATTTATACTTTATTTTTATATACTCTATATTTTACTCTACATTATATTGACTCTATATTTATATACTCTTACTCTATACTACTATACTTTAGATACTATATATCTTTTTACGATATATGTGTACTTGATATGTTTCCAATCTGATTATTTCTTGTTTTGTTTTTCTTCTCTTTCTCTCTCTTTCCTATTTGTTTGTTCCAGAAATGGACGACAACAGAATCTTCCTTATTTTCTCTCCTCTCTTTTTTCTTGTTTTCTCCTTCTTTCTCTTTCTTGTTCTTTGTTGATTGCAAAATAATGGACGACAATTCTTTCTTAGACTTCTCCAGTTCCAAATAGCTTTTGTGACATTCTTTTCTGAAAGTTTTTGGACGACAACTTCTTTATGTATGTCCTCGATTCTATCTATTTTCTTTCGATATTTTTCTTTCCTCTTATTTCCTTTTTTCTACTTGACATCTTTTTTTTTCTTTTCATTCTTGCCTTTTCATTGTTGGTCTTTAGTATATTCTGTCTTTTTGTTAATTTTTCACTTTACAAAAAATATTTTAAAATGTAATTTTTCCTTGTTTTCGATTAGCCTCGTTATTTGGTTTCATTTACTTATATTATACTTATTTATTTTCATTTTTCTCTTTTTGAGCTAGCTGTGCTACTCCACTGTCTGTATTCTACCCCCTCCTATCTCCCTGGCTTTTCCGCTTCCTTCCTCTTCTTTGACTTGCTTTTGTTTTTTGTTGTTTTCCATTTTGTTTTTCACCAAATAGATCAAATAAATGTAAAATGCATTCCGAAAATTCGTAAGAAGTATACATCATTGTCTGGTCGATTAAGTATTAGTATGAATTTCCATTATAAGTATTACGTATGGAAGATGTATGTTTTAGTCTTGTTTTGTCTTGCTTATCTTATCTTATCTTTTTTTCTGACTTCTCTCTTCTTTTTTTTACTCTCTTTTCTCTCTCGTTTCTTTTTGTTTCCATTCTCTCTCTTCTATTCTTTTCTCTCTCTCTTTCTCTCTTTACTCTGCTTTCTCCTCCTTCTCTCCTGTCCTCTTTCTCTACTCTTTCTCTCTCCTCTCTTGTTCTTCTTCTTTTCTCTTTTTCTTTCTGCTCTTCTTTCTTCTCTCTGATCTCTCTTTCTCTTTTTCTTCTCTCTGATCTCTTTTTCTTCTCTTTGTTCTCTTCTTGTTCTCTTCTTGTTCTCTTCTTTTCATTCTTATTCTTCTTTCTCTTGTTCTGATTCTGTCTCTTCTTTCCCTTCTTTCTCTTGCCCTTCTTTCCCTTCTTCTTTTCTCTGATTTTGTTCTTCTCTCTCTCCTCTCTGCCTCTCTTCTCTCTGATTCTTTCTCTGCCTGTCTTTCTTCTCTCTCTCTCTTTGGTCATGGAATAAGAGTGGAATCCGAACTCTTCGTCACGGGAAGTCCTCTTTCTGTTTGCATTCGTGTACTAAGAGAGAGCGTAGACCAAAGAGAAAGAAAGGATTAGTGAAAGAGAGAGAAGAATCCTCGTGTTTTCTCTGATTCTTCCTCGAGAGTGGCGAGATAGGAAAGTCCGGGCCTAAGAAAGACAGGCAATCCTAGTGCTAGAGAGAGGGAAGAATCTTCTTCTCTCTCTTTCTCTTTCATGTCTCTCTCTTTCTCTGATTCTTTTCTCTTGTTCTCTTTCTCCTCTGTCTTTCTCTGATTCTTTTCTCTTGTTCTCTTTCTCTGATTCTTTTCTCTTGTTCTTATTCTCTTTCTCTGATTCTTCTTTTCTGATTCTTCTTTTTCTTCTTTCTCTGATTCTGTCTTCTTTCTGTCTTCTTTCTTCTCTCTCTCTCTTTCCCTTCTTTCTCTTTCTTCTGTCTCTCTCTCTTTCCCTTCTTTCTCTTTTTGGTTTCTTTTCAGACTGGTTTTAGGAGGATCGAAGTCTTGTCTCTTTCTCCTTCTTCTGAATTCTTTTCTCTTTTCCTTGTTCTTTCTCTGTCTCTTTCTCTGATTCTCTTTGTTCTTTCTCTTCTGTCTTCTTCTTCTTTTGTCTCCTCTCTTTCTTTCTATTGTCTTCTTTTTGTTTTCTTTTCGGACTGGTACTTTCTTTCTTCTGTCTTGTTCTTTCTCTCACTCTCTCTTTACTCTTGTTGTCTTCTTGTTCTCTTCTTATTTCTTTTTCTGATTCTGTTCTCTTCTTTTTCTGATTCTTCTTGTTCTCTTCTTATTTTTTTTTCTGATTCTTCCTTCTCTTTCTCTCTTTTTCTCTTTCACTCTTTCTCTTCTCTCTCTCTTTCTGTTCTTCTGCTTCTTGTTCTTCTTGTTCTCTCTTCTTCCTCTTTCTTTCTCTTATTCTCTTTTCTTTCTCCTTCTTCTCTCTCTTTTCTCTTGTTCTTTTCTTTGTTTTCTGTCTTTCTCTGTCTTTTCTCTTTCTTGTTCTTTTCTTTGTTTTCTTTTCTGTCTTTCTCTGTCTTTTCTTTGTTTTCGTACTGTTCCTTCTTCTGTTTTTTGTTAGTCGGACTGCAGTTTCCTCTTCTTCTTCTTCTTTTTTTCCTTTCTTGTTCTTTCTTCGACTTCCTTTCTTTTCTTTTTGGATTCTTCTTTCTTTTTCTTTTTTGATTCCTTTCTTTTCTTTTTGTCTAGATTTCGCTCTCTCTCTCTTTCTCTGATCTCTGTAAATCGATTTTTTAGGGTCTATTTTTGGTCTGCTTTTTCCTTCTATCTTGACCGATTTTGGTTCAGAATCTTGTTTGCTTTTTCCTTCTATCTTGACCTCTTTTTGGAAAGAATCTTATTTACGTAATTCCTTCTCGGCCATCTTTGTCTGAGGGTCGTATCTCTTTTTTGATTCTATATCAAGATAGAATCCTCTTTTCCACTGTATTCTAGTGGAAGAGCTAGCTAGCTGCCATCTCCTTTAGGCTATCTCTTTCTGTCTAGCCAATTCCTTCCCGATCCACCTTATTATTCTATACGCAAAAACTTCTCGCTCAATCTTCTTATTCTATACGCAATTCCTTGTCGATCTTCTCAGCCATTCTTTCTATGGTTGTATACGCAAGCCATTCTTTCTCTGGATCAGGGTCATCTGCTTTTCTGGTTTTCCTCGCCTTCATTCGCCCTTACTTTCTAGAGGAAATTCCTTTTCGATCTACCTTTCTCCCTGGATCAATCTCTCGATTTGGTCCATTCTGTCGTTCGTGGGAAAGGATTGAAAAGTCTCTGCCTTTTCGTTTTCACTTTATATAATATACGCAATTACTTATTTGATTATATACGCAATTACTTACTGGATTCTCTATTGGACGGAGATCTTTCTATATACGCAATTCCGGAGACACTTTTTTCCAAACTTTTCGAGGGTTTCTCTCTCTCTCCTCGTTCTTCTCCTCGTTCTTTCTTCTTGTTTTCTTTCAAAATGGACGACAACAAAACAAAGAAAAACTTGCTACAACAAAAGAAGCAACAAAGAGAGATAGTAGCTAATGGACGACAACAAATGCGAAATCAAATTCCAAACAGAAGAAAACAAGCAGAAAGAGACAACGAAAGAAGATGATTTGTCCACTCTCTCTCTACTCTACTCTCTTCCTTCTCTTCTGACAGAGAATGGACGACAACCAAAGAAGCAAGAAATAGCTAGAAAAAAGGTATATGCTGTATTTTATATAATTTCTCCCTCTCTTTCTCTCCCTTTTGTTTATGTATTTTCTCTTTGTTCTTTTCTCTTTGTTCTTTTCTCTTTTTCGTTTTCTTCTTCTTTCTTTTTTTCCTTCTTCCTCTTTTTGTCTCTCTCTTTGTATTTTTCCTTCTCTTTTTCCTCCTTCTCTATTCTATTTTACTCTATTCTTCTTTTTTGTTTTTCTTGTCTTCTCTGTCTTGTTTTCTCTTTTTTTTCTTTTTCAAGACCCATAGCTTTACAAAAATGAAATAAAAAGACTCCGCTCTATCTACTAACTAAATAGAAATCCGAAAATTCTATAGAGAATTTTCTATCTTTCTTGTAAGGAGACTTGCAGCGGAGTTCATAGAACATTTTTCCCTTAGCTAAGACTATGTTATTTTTCAATATCCCCTTTTCAAATAGAAGAAAAAAATGAACACTGAGGATGCTACAAATACAAGTGGGTAGAGTTAAGAAGTCTTTCCTTTCCAAGAGGGCTTGCTTCTTCTTAATTTAATCTAGAACACTAAAATATTAAATATGTAAAATAAATATAATATATAAAATAAATATAATATAGGTAAGAAGAACTAGAAACATAGAAATATGAAAATATGATGCTGGCTAATAGAATCAAAAGAAGGAAGCGGCTTACTTAATTATTTACTTTAGTCAAGTTCATAGAATAGAAATGAAATAGTATAAATCTAGTTAATAAAAATAGTTTTTTTTTAATAGAAACAATACAGAAGACAGAGAAGAGGAACAAAGAAAAAGAAAGACAGTAGTAGTAGAAGAAAACAACATTCAAACTTATTCTAGCTTTCATCTTCACTCTTTATTACTGACTTTTATCATTTCATAAATTAAACAGAATAAAATTAATATTGTTTTTTGAAGGAAAAAACAAAATAAAGTGCTCACATGATCCCAACCTAATTTGTTGGTTTGCGTACTTTTGAACTTGCACTTTAAGCACTGAAAAAAAAAATGTTTAAGCTACAATTTGTAAAATAAAATAGAAACATCAATATTTGAAACAAGTAGGGGATTAGTAGGTAATCCTCCTTCGTCAGTAATATTTGAACTATGGCTCCTAGCCGTCTGGATCTGTACGCATACTTTTATTTAATAGAAGG